>BLSH010106157.1:31001-44258 GCA_018402905.1 Glandirana rugosa
TCCCTTAGTCTACCTGTATAGTGGCACATCTGTACCATGTATAGAATCTGCTGCAGCAATAATTGCATTTATAAAGCCAAAAAAATGATATTTTCCCTGCAAGCTTCCTTTTATTTTGTAAGCAATAGCTTGGGGAGCCTGTCTGATGAGGCCACAATGTAGTGCACTGGGAACAAGTGATTTTTTGGATAAATTCTGGTGTGTCTTCCATAGACTTTGGGTGGAAGTAACAGGTGTGGAAAAATTGGGCTTTGGGTGTCAAACTGGCGGCCCTCCAGCTGTTGTGGAACTACAAATCCCATGAGGCATTGCAAGGCTGACAATTACAAGCATGACTCCCACAGGCAGAGGTATGATGGGACTTGTAATTTTGCAACAGCTGGAGGGCTGCCAGTTTGACACCCCTGCTCTAGAGGTACTCTTAATGAAAGCAAAAACTGGCCTTGCTGTAAAAAAATTACATTTGTTGCAGCTGTCAAACAGGTGCTGAAAAATTGTTTTTTGGGTGTCGGTGGCACCTTCACACCATAACCCTATACAGGTACACTTGATGAAAGCAAGAATTGGCCTTGCTGTCAAAAAAATGCAATGATCTGCACCTGTCACACAGGTGCATAAAAATTGGTCTTTGGGTGTTAATTGTGCCCATGAAGCCTACACCAAAACCCTCTTCCACATGAGATGAACACCCACAACGCTAGGAAGCCTAGAAGTCCTGCAGAGATTCCACATCCCAAAAACAATTAATCAGCGACATCGGCATCAGGGGCTTCATAGCTGCTGGTAATCCAGGACAGATTAATTTTGATAAAAGTCAGAAGGTCCATGGAGTCTGTGGACAGATGCATTCTATGATCAGTAACTGTTAGGAAAGCAAACTTGCCTGGAATTCGCCTGTGTGCAGTTGCATGCCTGTGCGCATTTGCACGCACCTGTGCGCGTCCATGTGCACGCCTGTGCACGCCAATGACACCAAATGGCTTATTTAAGCAGACAGCACCCTGCAGCAGGTGCTGTCCGTTCTACAGTGTTTGAGTGAGTTTCTGAAGTGATCTGTATTCTGGATTCTGTTCCTGTGACCTGGCTTGTCTGACCTTGATTGATCTCTGCCTGCACGACCCCCAGCTTGCCCACGACGACTCTTCTGCCTGACCCTTGTGTACCTTGCTGCCCTCCTGTTAACGACCCTGCCTGTACCCAACGATTCTTCAGCCCGCACCTTCTGTACCACTTTGCTAGCCAGTTGCCGACCCCTGCCTGCATCACTACTCTACAGATTGCACAAGCCACTACCGGCCACTTCACACCACCACCAGTGATCCAGTCCAACCCTCGATCCCACCTGTGCTCTCGAATCTCCTGTCTGCTCTACCAGGGGTTCCCAAATCAGGGCCGTAAGAGTGGTTGCTTCCTGCACAAGACAGACTCCACCACCAGGTGCGTGACAGTAACAAAACCGCCAGCAGCACTGAATGCCCATTCAGAAAGCATTCTGTAGGCAGGGCAGCCCAGCAGCTCAACAGCATACTGGGCAAGTTCTGGCCAGTGGTCTATTCTCATGAACCAGTAAGCCAGTGGATCGTCGACTGGAAAGCTCTCCATCTCCGTTTTCGCCCCTAGATAATCATCCACCATGTGATGCAGACGCTGCCTATGGGATGTGGAAGCTGACAGCCCTGGGCGGTGAGGACTAAAAAAATTGTGAAATGCATCACTGCAGCCGCCTTCTCTACTGCTCCTCTCTTGACCATCAGAAGCCTCAAAACTACATTTTCCACGACACTGTAACCTACCAGAATGTTTGCTAAAATCCTCTTTAAGGTGTCCTCAAGAGATTTCATCTTTTGCACTCTCTGTGGGGACGGGATGAGTTCTGAGACTTTCCCCCTATAGCGGTGGTCAAGGAGGGTTGCCAACCAATGGTGATCCTTCTCCTTAATGCCACGTATTCTTGGATCCTTTCACAGGCTTTGAAGCATGAGGGAGCCCATGCACCACAAATTTGCCAAGGCATGAGAAGCAGACTCCTTGGGGTCACTCGGGATAACAGTATCTGGAACTGCCTCCTCCCAGCCATGTACTACTCCCAAGGGTTCTGAGGATGGAAAGCCATCGCTTACTGTTTGATGTATGTCTTTCTCTGCTTCAATGCCTCCAAAACTACCAGAATCCTCCTCCTCCTCTCTCTCCTCTTGTGTGTTCTGTGGCATAGGAACAATGGTGTCTGCATAAAGTGGGCCTTGAGAGGACAGGAAGTCCTCCTCCTGCTGCTCTGCCTTGAGTGCCCTGCCCATAATGCCACCCAGAGTCTGCTCCAGCAGGAACACAACAGGGATTGTGTCACTGATGCATGCATTGTCACGGATCACTATCCTTGTGGCCTATTCAAACGGTGACAGTACAGTGCATACATTCTTTATGAGCGGCCATTGGCATGGGGAAAAAAAGCCGAGCCAGCCTGAGCCTGTCGTTGTGCCATACTCACACAGGTACTTGTTGACGGCCCTCTGCTGCATGTACAGCCACTGCAGCATTGCCAAATTCGAGTTCCACCTGGTGGGCATGTCAGGCGGTTTATGGGCAGGTGGAATTTCCGCTGAATCTCAGCCAACCGAGCACTGGCTGTGTATGACTGCCTGAAATGGCTGCAGACTCTTCTGGCCTGCTTTAGCAGATCTTCCAACCCTGGGAACCTTTTCAGGAAATGCTGCACCACCAAATTGAGGACATGTGCCAGGCATGGCACATGTGTCAACTTTCCCTGTCTAAGGGCGGACAGGAGGTTTGTGCCATTATCACACACCACCATTCCTGGCTCCAGCTGGTGTGGCACGAACCACCTCTGGGCGTGTCCCTGCAGAGCTGCAAGAATCCTGTCCCCTAGACACACCAGCTGGCACCTTTTAGCCTGACTCATTGAACAGCACTTTGAACACTTAGGGGGTACTTGAGGTTCATAGGACAATTCAGCAGATTAGGGCATGGAGGAGGAGGAGGGAGTAGAGCTGACAAATCTCACATCATCACCAGCTGTATGGAGACATGTGGGCACAACAAGCTGCAGCACTGAGCCCTGTCCTGCATCCTTCCAAGTTGCAAGTAGCGTTACCCGGTGTGCTGTGAACAAAATATATTGTCTCTGCCATGCTTGCTGGACCACGTGTCAGCAGTAACGTGAACTTTCCAGCTGACTGCCTTGCCCAACGATGCCACAACATTGTGTTCCAAGTGATGGTAGAGAGATGGGCGGCTGGGAACCTGCCATTGTGGTACAGAACATTCTGCAAATTCACGGAAGAGGGCAGAATCTACCAGGCAGAAAGGCAGAAGTTGCAGAGCCTGCAGCTTTGACAAACTTGCATTTAGACACTGGGCATGTGGGTGACAGGGACTGTATTTTTTTTCCGATGCAGCAAATGGGGCAGAGAAATTTGCCAATAGGGTGGCTACTCTCTACTCTTTTATGATGGCTGCCTTGTTGGGGTTGTGCCTCACCCTCACTTTCCTCCTCTGCTCTATCTGGGACCCAAGTCACATCAGTGACCTCATCATCATCCTCTCCTCCATCCTCATTACCACTGGAGACAACTTGGCAATACACTGCAGCTGGGGGAACATGAATGCCAATTTGTGTACCAGTGTACTTCCCTCTGTGGGTTCATTTTCCTGCCTTCTTCAACCTCAGAACCAACCATAGGTGTGCGAAGCCTATTGCATTAGGGTGTGCACCCCAAAGCTCAAACACACATGAGCACCACCTGCTGTCACAGGGAGGAGGCTCTGGTCGTGGAAGGCAGTTGATAGGAGCTTATTATGTTACATACTAAATATGTGTGTAACGTGTTACTAAGGTTGAACCTAGCCTTTAATATAATGGTGACATTTACACTGGCCACTGGCACCCTCAACCATCCACCTGGTGCCATCCCTGGATAATGCTAATACACATGGGGTGATTACAGTGTGCCGAGGCACACCCAGCACACCCTGTGCGCACTCCTATGGAACCAACATCTGAATCGATTAATGGCTGTGCATGGTCAAGGAAAGTGGCTGACGCTATGTTCAAATAACTCAGCTGACTCCTCCATGGCTGATGCTGGGGCTATGGCAGGAATAGATGTGGACAAGGTGGCAGGTTTAGCCACTCTGGCAGCTGCAGGGGACTGCGCAATAGTCTCTGCTTGTGTAACGGAGGATGAGAACGGTTTAGTAAGCCAGTCCACCACCTCCTCTGCATGCTGTGGCTGGATAGCATGGGCAACATCAATAAACAGAGGAAATGATGCCCTGCCTGGGGACTGACCATGTCCACTCTTGCCTATGGACACATACGCTGCTGGCCCCCTTACAGTGCCATGGGAACGTCAGCTCTCCTTGTTGTCCTCCTAGACATTATTGGGAGTGAGGGGGCGGTGCTTATTAACAAAATGTAAGAAAGATGTGGAAATGTGTACGTGGATGCACTTTAACCACTTGCCGACTGCAGTCTGAAGGCGACAGAGTGGCTCGTTATCGCAAACCGCCATCATAGGAGGACGGCTGCGATAACTAGTACTGTGAGCGTGCGCGCGACGTCGGAGGCACGCTCGCACACTTACTGTGTCCGGGGGGGCCAGGGAGTGGGTGCAGCGGACTCAATCGCCGCCGGCTACCCGCGATGACCACTCTGCAGTGAGTGAACGGAGGTCCGTGTAAGTAAACACGGATCTCCGTTCTCATAGAGGGGGAAGGGCGATGATCACAGGCTTCCTGTATATGGAAGCCATGATCATCCCCTTTCCCCAGCCAGGGCAGCCCCCATACAGTTAGAAATGCCCAGGGAACACAGTTAACCCTTACAGCGCCCCCTGCAGGTTAACCCCTTCACTGCCAATGGCATTTACACAGTAATCAGTGCATTTTTATAGCACTGATCGCTGTATAAATGCCAATGATCCCAAAAAAGTGTCAAAATGGTCCGACATGTCCGCTAAAATATCGCAGTACCATTAAAAATCACAGATCACTGCCATTACTAGTAAAAAATGAAAAAAGAAAAATAAAAACCCCAGAAATGAATTCTCATCATCCGTAAACGAGGCAACTTTTGCGCAAACCAATCAATAAACGTCAAATGCGATTTTTTTAACCAAAAATATGAGAAGAATATAAATCGGCCAAAACCGATGGAAAAAAATGTTTTTTTATACTTTTTTTTGGATTTGTATTTTAGCAAAAAGTGAGAAATTTGTTTTTTTTTTGCAAAATTGTCGCTCTTCTTTTGTTTATAGTGGCGATCATAAATGACGCAGAGGCGATCAAATACCACCAAAAGAAAGCTCTATTTGTGGGAAAAAAGGATGCAAATTTCGTTTGGGTACAACGTCGCAGGACCGCACAATTGTCAGTTAAAGCGACGCAGTGCCGAATCTCAAAAAGTGCTCTGGTCCTAAAGTGTGAAATCCTTCCGGGGCTGAAGTGGTTAATCAATGGAAAGTGGTGTTGGTGCACTTTAATTTGAGTACTCACTACACAGACACACTCCATGGATACACTAAAATATACTGTAATATACTGCGTCAAACGTGCAGTAACGCACAGAAATATGCTACGTTAAACGTGTACTAACACAATGAAATATATGGCGTTAAACTTGTAGTAACGCACAGAACTATATAGCGTTAAATGTGCAGTAATGCAATGAAATGTACGGTGTTAAACGGTCACTACACTGACACTATCTAAACTGTTTCTACATGCACACTAATGTAAAGATGAATAGTGGTCAATAGACTACAATCACACTATCTGAACTGTCCATACTCTAGATATACACTAATATGCAGATAAATGGCTCATCACTACACTACATTGACACTATCTGAACTGTCCCTACATGCACACTAATGTAAAGATGAATAGTGTTCTATACTCTATAATCACACTATCTGAACTGTTCCTTCTCTAGATATACACTAATGTAAAGATTAATCACTCATCACCACACTACACTGACACTATCTGAACTGTCCCTACTCTAGCTGCACACTAATGCAAAGATTAGTGTGCAGCTAGATGGTCGTCCCTACACTCACACTGACTATCCATAGATTGACACTAAACTAATATTCTACACTGACAATAGAATCACAATAGCACACAAACTGTCTAGTAGCAATGAACAGAGCCCTATTCTATCTCTCTCCACACCAAAATCACACTGAAAATGGCCGCTATTGAAAGAATACTTTTATAGTGTTGGGCAGTACTAAGATCAATGAGCCATGATTGGATAGAGTCATCATGACAGTGTTCAATCATGGCTCTGACAGTGCTCTGTGCCCTGATTGGGTGAAGCTTTCACTGCTTCAGCCAATCAGGGCTTTCAATGCACTATGCGCCGGCGCAGTGCATTGTGGCCGTTCAGCAGGCTGAACAAACGGTCGAACGACCCAATAATTTGGTTGTTCGGCAAAGGGGTGAACAGCCAATGTTCGGCCCGAACTCATGCTCAGGCCGAACCATTCGCACATCACTATTTGTAACCATCTTGCTTGTACTTGTCCTAAACATTGATGTGTTGGGGCCCATTCAAACCTAGGCGATCCGACTTCAGGGCGACTTTGCTAGGCGGTTTAAACACGACTTCAGCGTGACTTCAACATGATTTTCCATGCCAGGCAACTTTGCCTGTGGTCAATCAGAGAAGAAAGGGAGGAGGGTTGCCTTTAATAAAATGATTTTCTTCTTCCTGTAAAGTCGCTTCTTCATAAACGGTAATCCGACTTGGAAGCGACTTTCATTGACTTCTATGGGCCTAAATCGCCTAGAAGTCATCTTGAAATAGTACTGGAACCTTTTCTGAAGTCACCTTTAAGTTGGAGTGACTTGAGCAGTGCATATTAAGATGGCTCCATTCATTTCAATGGGATTTCTGATGTCAAGCGATTTGAGGCGACTTGGGGCGACACAAGTCAGATCGCAAATCGCCTAAGTGTGAACGGACCCTTACTGTACCTCTGTTGTTGTCTATCATTGTCCTGTGTGCCTGTCTGCCCCTGACCTGACCATCAGTGTGCTGACTGCTACTCTCTGTGATTTGTTTTGACCATTTGTCTGAATGTCTACCAAATTCTGTGACAAGGCTTAAAACATTGATTTCAGTAAGTGTGCTTATTTGGTGGAATCATCATGTCACCAATGGGTAAGCTCTGATTTCCATCTGTTTTGTACATACCGTATCTCACAAAAGTGAGTACACCCCTCACATTTTTGTAAATATTTTATTATATCTTTTCACATGACAACACTGAAGAAATTACACTTTGCTACAATGTAATGTAGTGAGTGTACAGCTTGTATAACAGTGTAAATTTGCTGTCCTCTCAAAATAACTCAACACACAGCCATTAATGTCTAAACTGCTGGCAACAAAAGTGACTACACCCCTAAGTGAAAATGCCCAAATTGGGCCCAAAGTGTCAATATTTGGTGTTGCCACCATCTGAACAAAGTAAATCTATCTTGTTCTCATCAGACCACAGGGCAGTTCCAGTAACCCATGTTCTTAGTCTGCTTGTCTTCAGCAAACTGTTTGTGGGCTTTCTTGTGCAGCATCTTTAGAAGAGGCTTCCTTCTGGGACGACAGCCATGCAGACCAATTTGATGCAGTTTGCGGCGTATGGTCTGAGCACTGACAGGCTGACCCCCCCACCCCTTCAACCTCTGCAGCAATGCTGGTAGCACCCATACGTCTATTTCCCAAAGACAACCTCTGGATATGAGGCTGAGCACATGCACTCAACTTCTTTGGCTGACCATGGCGAGGCCTGTTCTGAGTGGAACCAGTCCTATTAAACTGCTATATGGTCTTGGCCATCATGCTCAGTTTCAGGGTCTTTGCAATCTTCGTATAGCCTAGGCCATCTTTATGTAGAGCAACAATTATTTTTTTTCAGATCCTCAGAGAGTTCTTGCCATGAGGTGCCATGTTGAACTTCCAGTGATCAGTATGAGAGAGTGTGAGCGATAACACCAAATTTAATACACCTGCTCCCCATTCACACATGAGACCATGTAACACGAATGCGTCACATGACATTGGGTAGGGAGAATGGCTAATTGGGCCCAATTTGGACATTTTCACTTAGGGGTGTACTCACTTTTGTTGCCAGTGGTTTAGACATTGAGTGTTGAGTTTTTGAGGGGACAGCAGATTTACACTGTTATACAAGCTGTACACTCACTACTTTACATTGTAGCGAAGTGTCATTTCTTCAGTGTTGTCACATGAAAAGATAAATATTTACAAAAATGTCAGGGGTGTACTCACTTTTGTGAGATACTGTATGTATACTGAATCCTGATGCAATGTTCTTGGAACTGTAACAGCAGAAAGTAATTTTAAACATTTTAAAGAGGAAACACACCTGTCGGTTGACAACTAAGGCAAGGCAAGAAATACAAAACACAGTAAATGCCAAAAATGTGGAAAAGGATGCTGTTATAGCAATTTTTGGTACTGGGATTCAAGGTAATGCAAATTTAGGTTTAAAGATATGGAAATTCAAAGTAAAAATCGTAAATAGATCACTTGTAATGAATTGTTTCTACAGAGAAGCATTACAACAGTATGAGATAAAGTGTTCCCTAGTCGAAACAAGTGTCTTGTCAAAGAGCTAATGAGAGGAGAAAAAAGTGCAGAAAAAAATATGAAAGAAAAAATAGTAGAAAAGTTAGCTCAAGGGGTTTCGGAGGAATCCTAGTCTCTATTATTAGAAAACATCAAATCAATCCCAGTCCCAAGGTTGAGCATAATTGATTTGTGGTATCCACGTTGTCAAAACTTTCTCATGAGTATCATTTAACATGGCTGTCTATTTTTAATTTCTCATTGTATCGTTATCCTTATTTTTAGTCTATTCAGCATGAGATAAAATGTTACCAAGCGTCTGCTATTTTATAGTAGGAGTAATATTTTCTGTGAGATTTTTAATTAAATATAAATGCAAAAAGTATATTACAAACTAATTTGGGAAATGAACGGTAACAGAGAACATAATGGTCTTGGTTTCCATAGTCTTATTCAATGCCACTGAGGGAAATACTCAAGCTCCAAGTTTCCACTGAAAAATATATTGGATATTAATAAAATCTTGCAAAATGTCCTTAGTAATCACTGATTCCTGAATTAACTTCACAAACATGCCTTTTGCAATCACACATCTGCACTGTACCTGCGAGCCAGCGAAGTTTTAGCTATTTGTTAAAGCTGAATTCTAGTTAAATTTAAAATACACAAATTATAAAGTAAATTAATGTGTATGTTACCCCAACATTTCATATTCTTGACGTGTGTCTATTGTACCATGTACTTGTATGAAAATGTGTCCTGTGCTCTTTGCATTGCTATTTTTGTATGCAGTGCCTGGTGATCATGCCAGTCTCACTGGTTTCCTATTTCAAACTGACCAAACTAGGCATGGAAGCAAATCCATTCCAGTGTTGTCAGTTGGCTTATTTGTATTCTACTTGGGAGCACAGCCTGTCTGTATTCCAGTGGTCAGACTTGCGCTGACATGCCTCCCTGCTCCACTAATCACTGGGTAGGTCTGTGTACCGCCGTTTCTCTGCCTCCTCTGCTGACACCACCCTTTGCAATGCCCACCTCAAGCTCTCTAATGCGGCTGAGAACAGAGGACATGTGATCACTTATAAAAAAAATATTTACAAATATATATATATATATATATATATATATATATACAGTATCTCACAAAAGTGAGTACACCCCTCACATTTTTGTAAATATTTTATTATATCTTTTCATGTGTCTCACTTTTGTGTACTCACTTTTGTTGCCAGCAACTTAGACATTAATGGCTGTGTGTAGAGTTATTTTGAGGGGACAGCAAATTTACACTGTTATACAAGCTGTACACTCACTACTTTACATTGTAACAAAGCGTCATTTCTTCAGTGTTGTCACATGAAAAGATATAATAAAAATATTTACAAAAATAATTAATAATATACAATGCCATAAATAAATTCTCATAGTTTGTAGTAATGGCGGCAATGTTTTTTATTGGGACTGTGATATTGCGGTGGACATATCGAACACTTTTGACACTTTTTTGGGACCACTGGCATTTATACAGCGATCAGATCTAAAAATAGCCACTGATTACTGTATAAATGTCACTGCTAGGGGTTAACCTGCAGGGGGCAATCAAAGGGGTAAATGAGTTCCCTCACTGTGTTCTAACTGTGTGGGGGCTGGGCTGGCAGAGGCATGACAGATCTAACTGATCCCGATAATAGGGATCAGTAGATCACTGTCATGTCGCCTGACAGAACGGGGAACCACCGTGTTTACATCGGCGGTTCCCCGTTCTTGCTCTGTATTAGGCGATCGCGGGTCGCCGGTGGATCGTGTCCGCCTGACCCGCAGCCACACTCACGCAGCGTGCGGCGGGCACGAGAGCTGCACCTGCGCGAATCGCTATTTATAACCAGCAATTCGCACTACGCTGCCACACTGCAGCAGTAAATAGTCGTTACATGGTTGGCAAGTGGTTAAAGTGGTTGTTAAGCCACTTGTATAAAAAGCTCCCATCCCCTCTGTATTATAACAAGGAGAGAGGAGAGACAGAGCTGAGGAGTCACATGACCACAGGAAGATGGTGTGTTATCAGTACAGATAAGCATATTTATGATATGACACAGACACAGGGGTAACGTCTTGTTTTAATACAGAGGGGGTGGGGGCTTTTCATGTTAAGTATGAGAGCAGCAGGAGCGGGGCTGACATGAGCAGACACTCAGAGAGGGCAGGGGGAGAGGAGGGAGGGAGAGAACACAGGAGACAGAGAGCAGGGCTGCATATGAAGGAGCCATGTACTGTCTCCGGTGTCACAGCTCTGCAGAGATGATATTTTGGAGTCAGCGTACAGGTGGGAAGGCAGAACCAGGCAGGATCAGACAGGTATTACAGGTATTACATGTGATACAGGAGGCCAAATGACAGAGCACAAGCACTGTGCTGTATAACAGGGAACAGGATTTGTTTTGTTTTTTTGGGGTGTTAACAAATGCTTTAAAGCCTTGACATGCTATATGTAAATCTTGACTTTTAACCAAGAGCTGATGTAGCTCCTACATTCCTCTGTTTAAAGCACTTGTCTCTGACTGTCAACCTGAGTTTTAGAATCAGAACATGCATTATACTGAATATAATGGCAAAATCACTTTGAGGATTGATGTTACATCTGCTATACGAATATGCAACCTGCCAGTTGCAACATTTATTGGTCATAAAAAATTGCTCTCATCATGTCTCAGCAAAACATACTGTACTTTTCAAATATTTCCTGTGGCTTTGGTTTGTATTAGCAGTTTAAGCAAGAACATTTTTCTTAATGTCTTCCCAACCAGATGCAGATAGTGTGCTAATGGCTGTTCTGCCTGTTCAGTGCAGCTTCTGTTATTTGGCAGGGATTTTTAAAATCCATTTAGTGTGCGCTCTACAAATCGCATCAGTTTATAAAATAGTTTGATACTATACACTCTTGTATTCCACCTCAAAAGTTTGTATATTGGACCTGGAGGTAAGACGGATCAATAGGACTTGAAAGGTAATGAGGCTAAGAAGCCCACATTCCTCAGTATCTCTAAAGCAGTATAGGCAAAATGTTTTATGTTATTTTAGGGCTGCAACTAACGATTATTTTCATAATAAATTAGTTGCCTGATTATTGTTTCGATTAATTGGATAATAACCTTAAAAAAAATGTGGTGTATAATTTATAATATATATTATTTATATATAATTTATTCTTAAATATCTTTATGCAGTGGTAAATATAAATAACCAACTATATGGTTAGGGAGCAAAATCATGAATCCATGCCACACATCAGACTCCGAGATCACATTTTTATGTAAAGAAAAAAAATTAAAGATGGTTTTGCGGGTTTTCAGACAAAACTGTAATATATTATGTATAACAGACTCCCTTGTAATAGGCAGGTGATAAAAAGCTCCCTGCGCCTGCTGTCACTTATGCTGGACATACAAAAACAATGTCTTCCTTCAAACAAAATTTCATTTTAAGAACCTTCGTTGATTTTCTAATTGTTAGTGTGGTCAAATTGACATTCGTTTTTGACCACAGTGGCGGAAAAATTCAAAGGAGGAGAATAGAAAACTTCTTGGTCAAAGGAATTTTCAGTCAGTGTATGGGGGTTTTGTTCAGAAATTACATTGATTTTAAAACTGAATGTTAAAAGCAAGAGAAATTTTCAAACATTCTTTCATTTGGCGAATGTACAAAGATTTTTCGTAATGAATATTCTCATCCGAAAATCGACACATGTATGAGCAGCATAAGGCTCGGTTCACACCTATGCAGTTTGCTTTTGATCAGTTTCTGCAGTGCTTTTTGCTGTGTGTTTTAGCACACGCGATTTTGCTGTGATTTGCATTTTTTTGGCCAATTTGTTGTTGGGCAGATTAAAAAACGCAAATCGCTGCAACAATGAACTACATGCTTTTCTGCAGCTTCTCCATTGAAGTCTATTGAACAAAATAAAGCAAAAGAAAAGGTATTGTTTTGTGTTGAAAAAGTCCTTGACCCGTTCCAAATATGCATCGGCTGAATAAAGCATAGATGTGAACGTGTTCCATAGGAAACCATGTTAAATGAACTGTAATGCATTTCTGCAAAAATCACCAAAAACCGCATAGGTGTGAACCAGGCCTAAGACGTTTAGTAGCAGCAGCATGCTTTTTTTTTGTATCAGCTGTCATAATAGGGTTAAAAAAAACTAAAATTAGCCCTTTATAGTACAAAAAGAGCAGATAATTACTACTATAAGGGGTTCATTTATACTATGATACAGTGAAAGTAATAATATAGATTACTTATATCATATATATAATAATAAATACACCCAGAAGTAGGATATACAGGCATTTTAGCTAGGAGTCAGACATGAAGCTATATGAAGGGTGGAAGGAAGAAATAAATCTGTTATGCACAATACTGCCAAAAGTTTACATTAAATGTAATTGCAATGCCTTCTATTACCTCCAGTCTATCAGCCTCCACCTTCTCTGTGTTCAGATGCTGATCTTCCCTGCACACAGTCTTTAAAGAGATTTTTTTTAAACAAACATATTATGCTTACCTGCCCTGTGTAATGGTTTTGCATAGAGGAGCCCTGATTCTTCTCTTCTAGGGACCCCCACAAAACTTCTGGCTCCTACCTTCAA
>BLSH010106157.1:101999-126937 GCA_018402905.1 Glandirana rugosa
TGACATTAACGTTACCCACCATATGTGGGGGTACGTTGAGTGTTACGTCGTGACTTGTCGTGTCACTTTTACCCCTACCTCAACTGGGTGAGATAAGAGGTATCGGGTGGTGTGACATTAAGTACTATTACATCGTCATCGTTATCCTTCGTGACTTATATCGTGACATCTAAGTGATCACGTCACCAAGAGTTGGAGCCAGGAGTTCATGGGGGTTGTCCGGTACAGAACCCTTAAAGAGAATCTATTTTATCGACAGGTTTTATGGTTCGGTAACTGAGACTAAATTTCGTGGACACTTTCTATTTCCTTGGGGTCTTTTAAATACAACGTCTTACTGCGCTAAGAGGCGCTTCTCTGCTTTTGTTTTTTTCCTTTATCTTTCACAGGTGCTTTAAATCAGAGTCAATGGCTTGGTATTTTGGACAGCTATTTTATCTAAGAGAAATTCCCAAGACATGGCCTGTTGGGGGTACTTGAGGACCGAGGTTGAGAACCACTGCACTAGTGAATCTACAGTGCTATATTCAGTGCTTCCTATTGCTACTGCTACATTATCATGAATTACAGTGTGGTGGGCTATGGAGAATAGAGTGGGTCAACTCCATCCCCATTTTCACTGTGCTGTTCAGTGCTGCATTGTGAGTTGCATGGGGGTGTATACCACCCATTGCAATTACAGTAAATAGACCCAACAGTCTCTTTTAGGAATACATTTTTGTTGGGAACAACTTCTCCTTCTGTTTAGCCACTGTTTGTTCCCTTTCCTTTTTTTTGGTGGGAGTGTTTTTACTTAGTTTAAGCATTTTTTATTCTCTGTAAAAAAAAATCCAAAAAAAAAAAAATCTAAAAAAATAAAATAAGGGTTAGGGTTCCATTTTAGATTTTTTTTTATCTGGGTTTTTAGGGTTTTACTTATTTATGTATTTATTTTCTTGAGGAAAGTATATTATATGTTTATATGTCTTTTCGTTGTCTTGGGTCCAGTTTACTGTACAAAATTACTACAATGACAAATGCACCACAGCACCACATGCTCAATCCTCCTACTACCCAAAGCTGCTAAAAAGATTAGGCAATCCCTTATTGTCATTATGCCTGGGAGACCCAATGGGAGAAGCAGAGGTTCTTCACATGCAACTGCTAGAGGGTGAGCAAGTTGGGCATCCGCAGGGCAAAGCGTTTGTCAGGCCACATCTTTGAGGTAAACTACACAAAATCTCGTTCCTCAGCACTGGTATAGTAACCCAGGCTTGGAGCAGAGAAGAAGCCCCAAAGGGAACACACCACACTATGCATATATATCAAACAATGTTTATTGAAAAAAATGTATCAATTGCAAAGAACAAAATACAAACCTTCCCACACCGCAATTAAAAAGTTATGGCAACGTTGTCAAAAGCAACATAAAAACAGACGCTCAAGCTCACAGACACTCATCCATTCGCCTGAAAATAAACCCCGGGACACTGAAGGCATAAGTAGTCCAAGTTCTGGCCAGCAAATGGCAATCCAACCTCTTCAGTAATCGCAAGTTAAGCTTGTTCCGTAAGAAAATGTGCCTGAACCATGATGTTCAAGTCCATATACATGGACATCACAGATACATGACAAACACTACAGTTCATAAGTAGTGAGTAAAGGAACAGGTGAGCAAGCTTTATAGTTCCGTATTGAATGTCCTCTCCCGCTCAGCATTAGCAATAGGATCCTCTTGATGTCTCCACTTGTGAGCTGTGCATGCAAGAGTCTCCCCCGTCCGAATGGATTGATCAAGAGACGTACACCTTTTACCTCCTGATCGAATAGCCATCAACGTTCGATCAAAAAACATCCGACCGGATGGCCGCAGACGTTCGACCTTTGCGCCTGAACGGGCAGTCACAGACGCCAAACCCCCACGTCCAACTGGATGGTCACGGATGTCCGACCTCCACGCTTAGGTTGTTTGCCACTGAGCCCCACTGACTTATTGTATTTGTTCGGTGAGTGGACTAATCCATTACCTGCCCTCCCTGGGCAGTCAATTTTTGTTAATCAGGAGTCTTCATTTCCTCTTAAAATACTCATCCATTCGCACTTAGGAGTAAACAGCAGTATATGATGGTAAAAAAGTTCAGCATCAGGTCAAAAGGTATACTGAATATCATAGATTTCAACCTTAGGCAAGGTGAGGAACAACAATTCCCATACAAGCTGGGAAACAAAAGACCATAATGACGGCAGTGATAGTGTGCTATGCCTAAGGTGCTGGATTGCCAATACTGATGACAGCTGGATGGAAGTTCAAAAGTGGTGAATAAATCAGCAAAGGACCAATGTGCAGCAGGGGAGTCCGGGGGATAAAAGACACGCATCAGGCAGAAGGATACCTGTGACCGGGTAATAGCAAGACAGCATAGATTCAAACAGCAGATGGGTAGAGCCGGGAACAGCATGCCATGAAACAATCTCACCCGCTATGCTGCCGGATTCAAGGTTCACACTGCTCATGCTGCTTCCCACATAGCCATATGGCTTGTTTCAATCCCTATCACTCGAACTCCAAGTAACTGCAGGTGTTGCTACTACAGGTAGCTGGATGCCATCCAGATAGTCCTTGCTGACACCCCCAGATCTCCAAGGTGTGATGCGGGGACGGCAGCTGAACTAGCCGCTGGAGTGAGTTGAAGATGCCGGATTACATGATGTAAAGTAACGATGTCAATGCATTTCGCTCACACCTAGTCACGTGAGCTTCTTCAGGACACTGTGGGGAGTTGTTCACGGACTTATAACCGGTAATGAATCTCCACCCCTCAAAAGTGGCCTCTCCACTCTCCACAGTATTAGAGTAATTACTACATCTTAAGCTGAAAGTACAGAAGTAAAGTGAAGTGTGTGGGTGTGTATTGTCTGCTCGCGGTATGGCATTGGAGATATTGCATATCAAACAACTTTTCTACTCCTTTTACCTCACCGAACTATTCATTCAATCCACATATAAATAGTATCCACAGACAAGACCCAATAGGGGCTCAATCAGTGCAAAGGAAGAGCCCTAGGAGAGGAGACCGAGGAGGTATCCCACAGCATTGTAAGCCCAACAGTTCACACAGGGAATATTCCCCACCAAAATATATTGGCACTAGGGTTCAAGAAACACTTAAATTCAGTGTTTAACCCCTCAGGAACCATCGTCTGTAAGCGAAATATCCACTCTTTTTCCTTCCGCAGGAAGACTGTATCAAAGTCACCCCTGTGGTTGGATAGAGTGAGAGCAAAGAAACCCTTGATTTTAAGACCCTCAGAGGATGAGTTATGGAAAGCATCAAAATGTTGAGCGATGGGAGTGCGTTCAGAATTATTTAGATGTTTTGGTGGCTTCATGCTGTTCAAGTGTTCACCAATGCGGACACGCAGTTGACGCTTGGTTTTCCCTACATAAAATTTCTGGCACGGGCACTCGAGAATGTAGAGTACCCGTGTTGAAGTACAATTAATTAACTGACTGATCTCGTACACTTTTTGCAGTACTGAATCGGTGAGGTGATCAGTACGTTCCACAAATTGGCAAATGTAGCAATGGCCACATGGAAACATGCCGGTAGGGCGAGATATCCTTGCCAGCCAATTCTTTGATGGAGTCTGGAAAAACTTGGAATGCACCAAGCATGTTTTTACTATTGAAAGAGGTGACCAATATGGTCAGTTGTGATGAGGCAGGGATCAGGGACACCATCCCTCTGGTGCTCTTGTTGTAGCAAACACTACATGGTGTAATAGACTGAGTAATGAAGGCACAGCACTAGGAGGAAGAGTTGGACTTCATGCTGTCTCACGGCCTGCTATACCCCGACATCCCTGCAAGTTACTACCATTCACTGCAGGAGCACAAGGAGGAGGAGAATGATGACATGAAGCAGGCTTTTTGGAGGTAGGTTTTGTCTCCCAAACATTAAAAGTTGTACATGGGAGGGGTAAGATGGTTCAGGACACCACTGCCCATGTTATTAGGGGAAAACAACATCACAGAGGGAACAAAAAAATGTGACTGGTGCAAGAGATGCTCCAGAGGAACAGATTAATGGCTTTCCCAGAGAATGGCAAGATTCCCTTCCATGGCCCATGTGCTTTATTTTCTTAGGGCAGTGAAAGGAGGAATATATTTGGTGGTGGCTGCCTAAGTGAATTCCTGACAGTGACCCACTTGCCTACTGGGTGTCAAGGCTAGACAGTCAATGTACTTTTAGAATGTGTATTTAGTGCAGAGGGTGATTTTGTGACACAAAAAACACATCTGTCTCCAGCTGACTAGCTCACTTTATAAAAATTAGCCAGTTGTGGATCAATTATGAGTATCAAACCCCTGCAGATGATGTTAATGCTTTTTTATTTGAATCTGACCCCTAAAACAACAAATATCATACAGCATTTATCATCTCTTACCACTGTTGCTGTTCTGACACCATTACCATCTTTTGCAAACATTACCAACTCCTGCCACTGCTGTTGGCATGCCATCCATTAACATCTACTTCTGCTATCACTATTATTACCACCAATTCTGATTGCCCAGGGTTACCATCTTGTGTGTCACTTCAGCTCTAGTCAGCATCGTTGGCACTGTCAGGGTGCCACAGCTAATGTTTCTACAGTTGCTCCTCATCAAAACAGTTTGCTCCTCAAACTTGGGAAATATTTTTTTGCAGGGTCATTCCTTATTTTTTGCAGGGTCATTCCTGTTATGTCTCAATGTTTGTGGTGTATTATGCTGCTCTGGCATGGTCATGGCTGCCACACCATATATTTACACAGCTATTCTTCAGATGTAACATTTACAGACCTTGATGAAGGCTAAATCATACACTTTGTGTCCCATTTTTCAGTCTATTCCTGTGCTCCATTAATCCACAATATTCATGGCTATTGTTTCTTTGAAATCGTGTAATCTAAAAGTTATTTTTTCCTTAAAATCTACCAGGTCTCTCCCGCAAAAAACTGTGGGCAGTACTTACACACTGTGCATGGAGTTTAGAAAATATTTTGCTGGCTAGTTTTGGGTTACATAATGCACTCAAATGTCAGTGTTTTGATGTCAAGGTGCCTGGTGTTTTTTTTTTTTAATTAGAACAATTAAATGTAGTGTCATTTCTTCAGTGTTGTCACATGAAAAGATGTAATAAAATATTTACAAAAATGTGAGTGGTGTACTCACATTTGTGAGATACTGTATGCAGCAGGCCTTCAATAGCACTATATATCAAACTCTACAGACTAAAGCAAGTCCCTTTGTAGCAGAAGGAATTTAGTGGACCTTGCCTGTTCAAGACATTAGCCAGTGTCCCCTTTAGCTTGCACCCAGTAGCTGACTCCTAGCACTCAGAGGGGGGCTTAACAGCACCAGTCCCCAGGATCCCCTGCATGGTCTGTACTCACAAGTCTCCTGAAGCACACACGGCAGCCCTCTTCAGTGATACCAGACAGAATCCACAGACATCTTCCCTCAGTCAGCTCTCAGAAGAACCATGGGTTGCAGCTTCAATGTTTCAGGCACTCAGGTCAACCACCTGGGGCCGCATGGCAGCTGCCTCCTCCCCACCTGGACCTCTCTCCAAAGGATCACTCCCCACACCATGTGCTCTCCAGATATAAATACAGGTACCCAGCATGCCTTGGGGCACGTCCCCTCCTAATTGACCAGGGCTAGACATCCATGCTCTCACCCGCCAGGTTTCCACCAACTGTCCAATATACTCTATAGCTATTGGAGCAATGCGAAACTTGCAAGGCAGCATGAGCCACACCAGAGCAGACTCTATCAAACAATCACCACTCTCTGTTAAGCAGACAGCATATATATTTGCCTAGCTGTCCCCCTGTTAAGCAGAGAAACCAAAAACTATATACACTTACTAGCATCTACCTAGGAGGGTGCTACATAAATATTTTTATTAAAGTGATATAATAACCTCACAACTATTAAACCCCATTAATCCCTACAAACAGGTAGATACATGAGTCTTCTGTGTCTTGTTTTTTTTAAAAGAAAGCTTCTCATATACACCCTGTGTTGCAGCAGTCAAATGATCTTTTCCTGCTGGCTTCTGTCCGCAGAGAAAGGTCTGTGGAAGGAGCATCTGGGAATCCGATGACGTATGCTATATACAGTATGTCATATAAGGGAACCTGAACTTGCCTTTCATGTCCGCACAGTGCTGGTTGACACTGTAGCAGTCAAATGTTATGAAGGAGGAGTGTAGAGGGGCTTAGCACTGAACACTGAATATCCACCCACAGATATGATTCAGCAATCACTTGGATTGCCAAGATTGGGACAAGGAGGAACAGCTTTCTCCTCACATAAACAATCATACAGAACGTGTGGCTATGAGTGCTCTGCAAGATCTCTCGCTACAGTGGGGACACAGAGAGGAAGTTGGCACCAGCAAAAGCTGGATCAACCATGTTTTTAATACTCTACATACAACAGATGTAATTACTAAGGTACAGCAAACAACTAGTTATTTCCTGCGCTCTAGGAGAGGGTCTTCTCTGCAATGGTGAGGGAGGGGATGTCTGATACTGTCAAAGCCAGATAACTTGCCGCCGTGCTGCCTCCTGATGGACTTGGGTGGTCCCGAAAACTGAAGAAACAAAAGGCACACAAGGGCGCACTGGCCTAGCGCATTATCCTTGACAAATGTATTTAATAAAAAGTCATAAAAACATACTCACAAACAAAAATCATACACAAGCATTTCCAGTGTTGGAGTGGGTCAAGTCCAATCCTCCGTCTCCTACTGGTGTCCTAGATAGGCTGGCTAACGCGTTTCGAGGCCGTGGCCTCTTCCTCAGAGCCTGACTTGCTATGTTGAAGCCTCAGTTTTATATCACACGGTCAGCACTATTAGGGGGGTGGAGTCTTGTTGTGGTCCCGCCTGCTTGCCCTTAGGGCGTGGGCCACCTTGTATCTGGTCAATTGGACCTCTGATGTCTGGTCCCCTCCCTCCCCAATGTTAAAACAACCTCCTCTCTTACTGCATAAATATAACATTCATAAATTGATATATGCACTGAATATAAAATATATAAAATGTATATATAGGAGGAAGGGGGGATCCTAGTAGTAGTGATAGTATTTTCCATTTCTAATCAATAGATGGCATAGGGGTCTCTACATACATTACCACTCTATCCCATGGTGTCAACCCCAAGGACACAATTGGAAAACAGACATAACAAAGTGACCTGATCTATGAGCCACTATACCTAACTTATACGGAAGGCTGTAGCTATAGGAGCACTAGTACCTGAGTTATCCCACTGTGGGGATACAGATCCATCCAGGGGGAAGGGAAACCGGCAGTCCAGTGTCCATCCAAGGGGGAAGGGAAACAGCGATCCCACGTCACTGTGTCCGGCGCTGTACACTTGACTCAGGGGACTCCCCAGTGTGGTCCTCTCTGAGCGTCCCCACAGTAGATCTGCACTATGTGTGATAGCTGACCCTCGCTTGTCCTATTTCCTCCAGTTGTCGAGGGACATGCTGTGGAGCGCACGCAGAGGGGCGGTACTCAAGGCACCGCCTACTCATGCGCTCCAAGCCTCTGTGGATTGGAACAGTATTTCTGGCTCCTATAGCAAAGCCAGATGTTACCACTATTTGTTAGAGCCGGCTTCTCCGGCTGGCACATTTTGTATACTGATCATTAACTGTATGACAGCTCCACCTAGTGGGATAGGAGCTCATGGCAAATAGTTCACTAAGTGAAAGAATGGAGATCGAGGATCTAATTGGGCAGCTGTATGCTTCTGCTGCTATGATGGAAATGACTGTGGACAAGTGGGGAGTAAGCCCATTAGTCCACTAGATAAAAAAAAAAGAAAAAAAAAAAGGAAGAAGCAAACCCTCCTCCCTTCATGCTAGAATTGACCGTGTGATATACTGACGGCTTATAAACTTTTTCCATATATTATACATAAACATAAAAATTGTATTAAAAATGTAGGTATACATATATATATCATTCTGATATGGACACAATTGATAATGATAATAGGAGTCATATAGTCATAGATGTAATGCAAACGGTGTCTGTTTGCACCCAATGTGGATGGGATTCACATATAATATTATACTTGGAGGCCCATAGCCTGGTGCATGTGCAACCTATCCCTGAATTTTCATAAAATTGGGGGGGGAGATTTTGTGGGAAGGAAAGGGGAGGGGACAAAGGGAGGACGATACAAACCGAGTCTTGGGGCTTATAGCTCGCAAGGACCGGCATAGGGTGAAGCCGGTTGGGGGTCAAAGGTGGTGGAAGGGTGCCCAGGGTGGTATGTGGGAGGCCCGGAGGGAGGTGTCACATCTCTCAATTGATGACTCCATGCACCTCCAGATCCTCATTCAACCCTCACGGGACCAAGGATCCCAGAGTGAAGATCCAATAGGTTTCCCTTTTGCACAATCTTTTGTACCTACTTCCACTATCTAGATCCCCTCCTATAGCTTCTATACCAAAGGCTCTCAAGCCTGTGGGGTCTCCATGGTGTGCTGATTCAAAATGTCTGGGAACCGAATAGTTGGCTCTATTTTTTGCCTTGAGAGTGTCTTTCTTGGTCTGTATGTTACATTTGTGTTCCCCGAACCGCACTCTAAATGGACGGATAGTACGCCCTACGTAAAGCAAACCGCATGGGCATATCAGGCCGTATACCACATAGGAAGTACCACAATTGATGAATTGTCTAATCTTGTGGGTACGACCATCTGTTCCTAAAACTTCCTTTTTTCTATGCCACATATATGAGCAGGTCCCGCAGTTTTTTACTCCACATTTGTAGCTCCCTGTCTGGTCAAACACCGACGACCAGGGGCCTAGATTGAGGCCCTGCTTTTTTTGGGGGTTGCGGACTCTGCTAGGTGCTATGTAGCTCCTGACATTCCTGTATTTTCTGAACACAATCTCCGGTCTGGGAGGTAGAATATTTCCCAGAACCGGATCTTACTTCAGGATATTCCAGTTTTTGGACAGTGTTCGCTATATATCAAAGGCTTTAGTGGTGTATGTAGTGCTAAATCGGACAGACTCGTTCTTGGTTCCTCTACCCTTCTTGATGTTATTGGAGATACCAGATGTCCCCGTGCAGTCTGACTGTACAACCTCATCATAGTGGGCCCTGTACTTATCAAAGGCTTCTTCTATGTGTACATCCTTATATCCTTTTTCCTGGAATTTTGTCTTTAGGATTTGGCCCTGGGTCTCATAGTCTTCTTTTTTAGTGCAAGTTCTGGACAATCTACAGAACTGGCTAAACGGTACATTCTTAATCCACCTGGGGTGATGGCTGCTTCCCGCGTGTAGGTACGAATTACCTGCACTGGGCTTAAAATGGGTCTTAGACAGGATGTTGCAGTCTTCATCTACCCAAAGTAATTGCAAAGGTGTTACTAAGTAACACACTAGAGCCTCGTACACACGGGATGAAGATCGTACGTACGATCATCTCAAATCATATGTTGGCTGTTGTATCTAGCATACTGACTGCACTACACGATCGTACAACCAAAGAAAGAACGTTCGGGTGCATGTAATTAGCATCCGGCCGTTCCTGACTTCTGAGCATGCGTGTTTTGCACAATACAACTTGTTGTACCAACTTCTCTGTGCACACGATACAATGGTCGTATGACCGCTTGTTGGTACGACCAAGTTTTCTAGTTTGCTCATACAACTCCCGTGGTACGACCGTCGTATGTCGGCTGTTCTAATCGCCCGTACGAACAATCGATTTCGAATACAACGGTCGTTCGTACGACCTGTTGTATACGATCGTTGTCCCGTGTGTACAAGGCTTTAGTGTGTGCTGTTATTCTGTTTCACTTTGGGTACACTTAGTCTTGGATTGAAGTACCTGAATCCAAGGTCAAAAAGAACATAAAACAAATAATTGGTGTGCTATCCCTTTAATTCAATGAAATTATCATCAATAAATGTCCATGTCAACTAAAAGCCCTCAAAGTAAAACATGCAATACATGCAAGAAGCCGATTATTACATAAACAAAAAGTGCATATCCTTTTAAATGTGAGTGATACCAAATGTAAACTCCAAACAGATAGCGCACCTATTATTTGTTTTATGAACTGTATATATTTAAATATGGATTTCTGGCCTGCAAAAAATGTGTGCATTCTGTTTTCTCCCAAATGCATATTGATACCGATTTTGCTATACTGTCTCTGCAGGATGTAGAATATTCCTTCTTCTCAA
The DNA here is from genome assembly GCA_018402905.1 of Glandirana rugosa. Classification (NCBI taxonomy): domain Eukaryota; kingdom Metazoa; phylum Chordata; class Amphibia; order Anura; family Ranidae; genus Glandirana; species Glandirana rugosa. The sequence goes on from BLSH010106157.1 coordinate 112,256, forward strand.
AGTGAAAAATAAGCACTTTATTATTTTCTTTGTCCTCAAAAGCTGCATGAGATAACTGTTTTATCAAATGGGGCTTCCCAGTATTTTATTAAGATTATGCTCATGCAATGTGTACCATATTTCTTCTATTTTAATGATAAAAACAAGATAACTTTTATTGACACTCCAAAGCTAAATGGAGATGAATTGGAATTATTGCATATGCTGTGATTGTCATTTTTACTTTTACAGCAATCAGAAAAATAAAATATGTACATTTTTGTTTGGATTCCTCCATAAATAAATGATGATGTGGTTTAGCTGTGATCTGCAAAAAATTGTAGAAATACTGCAACTGCTTTGTGTAACATATTACTTCTATTGGAATCTAAGAAATATAAATTATACCTTTTTTTTGGGTCCTCACAAGATAAATGTGGACGTGGTTTAACTAATCGAGTCAAACAGAAATTGTGAAAATGGTATGTAATATTCATTCATTGTACTCTTCAAAAAAACAAAAAAATTAATTTAAAGTGATTGTGTTACTCCAACCCTAAATTTGGATGTGGTTTCGACAACAAGTCCTATCAGAAATAGTAGAAATATTACCTGCAATGTGCACATTGTTCCTTCGTTTTAGTCTGTACATATTTGGCCTCAACAACTGCATACTTTATGTCAAATGCATCCGACTTTAATAGCTGAAATGCTGCCTGTGTACTATGGAAATATTTCTACCTTTTTTTTTATTAAGTCAAACACTTAGATTTACATTTGTAGGCTAAACAGTTGCATATTGCGTACCCCTCTTAAAATATTTTCTACATTAACTGATTCATGCTATATGTACAGTACTTCTGATTTGTGTCTCTTCGAATGTGGCCTTCTAATATGATTTGCATGGTGTGCAGCATGTCTCTGCAATACTTCTGCTTTGTTTCTGATTTAATCTACTGTAATTATTATTGTTGGAACAAAAATGCTTAGTATCTTAATCTTCACATGCAGCCTACTTAAAAGGCTTACATGGTGTGCAGCTTGTCTCTGTAATTTTTCTACCCCATATCACTGACATCATTTATTGTAATTTTTATTTCTGGTTAATAAGGTGCCTCATCTTCTCCTCTTTAAATGCAGCCTACTAAAAAGGCATACAAAATGTGCAGAATGTTTATGTAAATTTTTTATTATACGTATAAAGTACAGAGCTATAAAAACAAACTCCTACATTCCTCATATATATATATCTCCCCTGTTTTCTTTAACCTTAATTCATATATAGGGAAGGGTTTGTGCATATGATATCATCTGGCACAACACTCCTATCCACAACTAGTAAGTGGTAACTGGTGAAGCTGGTGCAGCATACTCAAGTAAGCCTGTATACCTTATTGCTGGGATTGGCACTGAATAATGTGAGTGCAATGAATTTTTGTTTGTAATTGTGATTTTAATGAAAAGTGTTTTACACTGTGCAAGATTTTTGTTTTTACTTATGCCTAATGTGTTTGGAATTCCCTGGAAAGTGAGCTGGCTGTGGCTTGGAGACTATTGGCACAGAGCAAGGGACCCATGTAAGGGTCAGAGTTTGTAGTGAGTGTTCTGCACAGCAGGGTGAAGGATTCTGTGTCTGCCTTTCTCCCTCTTACATTGTTATCGTTATCCAGTCAAGCTGCTTACATATTCTCTAGCCTCTATATATGTCTGCTAGATAGAAAAAATGTGTTGCAGCAAAAACTACCAAAGAGAGATATTTTATCAAGTTACAAGTAATCATATAGGGGTTCTGTCAGGGCCTGGACTTGAACCTGGGACCTCTGTTGTCTGGCAATGACTGTTCTCGTTAAGCTACTTGAGAAGCTATGTCTTTGCACTTCCTGTTTGCCAAATTATTGCGCTCTCTTGAGCTAATATCTCGCTCTTGTGCCCCTCTGCTGCCGTCCATGTTTTTGCTACCACTCATTACCGACCTATGACTTGTTCCTCGACTATGCTCCTGCCTGATCCCAACCTGGAACCACTTGTTACCAACCCTTGCTTGTTTACTGACTATGCTTCTGTTTGATCCTTACTTGCTATATCCACTAATAACATGGTACTAACATGCAGCAAAAGCCATCTCCACCATAAGGAGCTCTAGTGAACATCAGTTACTAATTAGACTCTGCACCTCAGGTGAGCATACATCATCCACCAAGGTGATCTCATTGTATACCTATCCTGCTGGTCAGTGCAAGTCCCCCTACTGCTATAACTACTGGATTTCTGTGTATTGGGACAATGTTGACATAACATCTGCAATGGAAATATACTGTTGGTTGTATTTGGCATGTGGCCCTTTGGTATATGATATGCGGCCCTCTGGCCTCAAACGTTTGGGAAGATTGATTAGGGTAATAACATTGATCTTTATTAGCCTCATGTAATGTGTTCCCAGTTTCATATTGTCTTCTGCAACATACCCCCAGCCAAAAAATGTAGCATGTCTACACTCTCTAACCCTCATTTTCCCTAGTAGGTCTGCAGTTTCTGACAGTCCTCTCAAGCATTACGTATATTAAACAATGTGTGCGGCACTTTGGTGATGTTGTGGGCCGCATTTGAGGCCTCCAATCGCTCATAAGTTGACAATGACTGCTGTAGACTTAGAAATCAGTGATGTGGCCAGAAGGATGGAGAAGCAAGATGCACTTAAAGTATAGACTTTTTTTCTCTCCAAATCAGGAAAAGGAAAAAGGGAACTCTCCTTTATATACAAATAGAAGGAAGCCACGTAAAAAACATAGTACAAGTAACCCTGAAAATCAAAGTCGGTTGCCAAATGTCAGCTATGAATGCTGGCAATGTGTACCAGCTATGAATTAGTAAGTACTTAAACAACTATAACTGTATCTTCATAATGTCTAGATCCATATTTATTATGTTGCTTAATCTGCCCTCAAGTAGGTTAAAAAGTTGTGATACTATAAAGTATCTTTGCATAAAATTATAATGAGAGGGTAAATGCAAGTAAAGGGAATTGCCAGATTGGTAACCACCAATTTCAGCATAAAGATGGTAAATTATTGAAGGCTGATTTGAACCTGCTTCACCCTGTCATTGCCTTTGATCTGATCTTCACGCTGCAGTAATTTTCCATTTTAACTGGTTTTGTCAGAGATGAGAATATTAAGATAGCAAAGTGCTTTTTCCCCGTGTGTCTGTGACAGAGAGGCAATTTTCGCTAATATAAGCAAGGAATTACATTACAAACAGTGAAAATCAAAACATGACCTGGGTTAGGCCAAACTTGTCACTCAGTTGCTTGGCGTGTGCTGGTGTAAAATATTATTTCAAAAGGTTTGCTGCAGTTTTCAAGGTCATCAAAACAAGAAAGGGCCCTTTACTATATGTAGAAATATCATGTATTCCTTTTTGTCCTGCCTATTTTTTTAAAGGGATTACAGAAAAGTTAGGAAAAAACAAATGCTAGAAATAAAATATTTAAAATGCCAAATGATTCAACAGTTATTCTGTACCATTTTTGTAATAGTAAATCAGATTGCTAATGCCATCTCAAATGGTAGATAGATTGCTGCCCAAGAGAAGCCCATCATTAATAGAATATCAATTACTCACAGTTGAGCTGCATACCTGGTCACTTGTTGTTATAATTGATGTTTGGGTCATTGATCTCTCTTGATTGCATTATCATTGTGGTTAGCTGTGGATGAGCTGAAGACAAGAGCTCAGACACAAGGAGATTTATGAAGGTCAATACTACTGCTTAGTATTGGAAATTATTCCCTGTTGTATGTGCCTTAAGCTCTCATGAGATATTTTTCTGTTTTCACAGCACTAAATAATTGTCTTCTGTGAAACAATTTTGTGCAATGTGCTGGAAGATTACAAAATAATCAGACTATGCACATCAAAAGCGAACAGAGCAAATTAAAAAATACATAAAAAAAAGAAGACACATATCAGTGGGCATATTTCTGGAGGTTTAGATGCTTTGGTGGCAATGTGTAGGATAAATATTGTTGTTCTGTTAGATGTACCCCCACAAATGGTATGCATTCTTGTATATGTATAGTCACCTGTGTGATAGGGATCATCCTATATAGGCTGTACTATGCAATATCATGATACTACATGCATACAATGCATAAACACATCATTTCACTGTATACAGTGTGTTGGAATAACACACATGCATAACCTGTGGATAGTTTGAGAATAGTACAACATGCACTGTACCAATTAAAAGACTCTTTGGGCCACTAAAAGCTAATATATAAACTCCAAAAACATATTAATAAGAGGTCAGTGTTCAAGTCCACTGGATGTTCCTTATTTAATATCCAAAAAACATCCCTGATTAGAAACTAGTGGCCCTGGTTGTTGGCCCTAGGTTGTTTCCTTTTATTTTTAATCATTACTAATGTGGTTCATGGACTTGATGATTGTTCGGCATAAAATATACTGGAACAGGTCCAGTTTTCCACATCCTCTTAGCATTTTAGCCTTATTATCATAAACCTATAATCATTGTGGTGACTTACAGTATATTCAAATTAGTAAGGTTTCTTTAAGGGAGATGAATGTGTTCTGGTATTGTATCCCGTATGCCTGAAAAGAGGCACTGGCTCAGTCACACTGCTAAAGAAACACAATAACTAAATTATTTACTTTATGGATTATTATCCCCACAAAATCAATTATTATTCCCACAAAAATGGTTTGTATGGCCAAAATGATTTTGTATAACAATGCACTGCGGGGGAATTCATAAAGAGTATCATAGACACCCTTTGGAATTCTGTTGGAGTGGGCACAGTAATGAAAGTGTCAGTGCTTGTGCCCAATCTATATACCTGTCTACTCATAGGAAGGATTGTCCACACAAACACTCCTTCCCAAGTGCTTCCCCCCCGGCCATTAAGTCCAACACACTGACAGGCGTATGGCTGAGTATTTTCATAGGAATGGCCAGAGCCTGATGGGGAATTGAGAAACTAGTTTCTCATCAGGTCCACTCAACTTTTGATTGACAGCACATGGAGTGGGTGGATCCATAGCCACTATTCAGTCCAATAGCAGTTTTAAGATCTGCCCACTGCTGTGTAGTGTCATTCAAAAGTAAAGCAGGCCCAATGGGAAACTAGACTCTCAGTTCCCCTATCAGGAGCGTTAACCCAGTGACAAGTCATTTCCCAAACATGGGCATTCCATGAATTAGAAGCAGGTAGTTCTTTAGAGCAGTGTTCCCCAACCCAGTCCTCAAGGCCCACCAACAGGTCATGTTTTCAGGATTTCCCTCAGATGAATCAGCTGTGGTAATTACTAAGGCAGTGAAACTGATCAAATCACCTGTGCAAAATAATGGAAATCCTGAAAACATGACCTGTTGGTGGGCCTTGAAGACAGGGTTGGGGGAACACTGCTTTAGAGGACTACCACCAGAAAAGAGCCATTTTGGATTACCTGTATGTTTAGTATTATGAAGGCATTTATACTACTTTTGCTGGATGTACCATGTTTACCATGTAAATCCATGCTTACATTCAAGTACAGTAATATCATTCTTTAAAAACCACTTCCCCACTGCCTGCCGTATATTCACGGCGGCAGTGTGGATGCTGTGCGCAAATCACCGTAAAATGACGGCGATTTGCGAAGGGCCGCTAGGGGGCGCTCGCGTGCGCCCGCCGCACTCCTGAGGAGTGTGCCCGCAGCTCGAGTGGACCCGATGTCTGCCGGCGAGCCGCGATGAGCGGTCACAGGCAAAGAACGGGGAACCGCTGATGTGAACACGGCGGTTCCCCATTCTGACAGTGCGGGCATAGGAGATCTACTGATCCCTGTCACTGGGATCAGTTAGATCTCTCATGCCCATGGTAGCCCAACTCCCCCACAGTAAGAACACACCCAGGGAACACAGTTAACCCCTAGATCTCCCCCTGCAGGTTAACCCCTTCACTGCCAATGACATTTATACAGTAATCAGTGGACATTTACATTTCTGATCGCTGAAAAAATGTCATTGGTCCCAAAAAAGTGTCAAAAATGTCAGACATGTTCGCTGCAATATCGCAGTACTGCTAAAAATTGCAGATCACCGCCATTACTAGTAAAAAAAATAAAATAAATAAAACCCCCAGAAATTAATTCTCATCATCTGTAAACGCGGCCACTTTTGCGCAAACCAATCAATAAATGCCTATTGCGATTTTTTTTAGCACAACTATGAGGAAGAACCGGTGTAAAAAAATGTTTTTTTATATATTTTTTTTGGATTTGAATTTTAGCAAAAAGTAAGAAATTAGTTTTTTTTTGCAAAATGGTGGCTCTTCTTTTCTTTATAGTGGCGATAAGAAATGACGCAGAGGGGATCAAATACCACCAAAGGAAAGCTCTATTTGTGGGAAAAAAAGGACGTAAATTTTGTTTGGGTACAAGGTCGCACGACCACGCAATTGTCAGTTAAAGCGACGCAGTGGCGAATCACAAAAAGTGCTCTGGTCCTAAAGTGGGAAATCCTTCTGGAGGTGAAGTGGTTAAGCATCAGAATAACTATCCCTGGAAATGTACCTGGGTGTATGTGCTAGGACCAGAGATTTTTTGGTCACTTTCTATTGGTGGACTATAACTTTGGATAGATCGTAGTGTATGAATTAGCAATAAATGATCATGTTTTTAATTGTTATCTAAATTAAATGTAGTCATTTCAGTCTTCTTTTACCACTTGGTTAGTCATTGACCAAGAATAAGTGTGTGGACACCTGTATGTATATACATACTTCTTGCCCGGTTAGCGTTAGTAGCACAGCAAGGATGAAAATGACAGCACCAGAATGTTTATCTTCACAAACAACTATAACAAAACAAGGTACACTGTATCTGTTCTGTGCATCAAACTGTGGAGAGATATTAAAATATCTATGGTAAACCCTGACTGATATAGCAAGTAACACAGGGGGTTATTTACTAAAACTGCATAGTGCAAAATCTGGTGCAGCTCTGCATAGAAACCAATCAGCTTCCAGATTTTATTATCAAAGCTTAATTGAACAGGCTGAAGTTAGAAGCTGAACGATAAAGAAAATGAGAGCGCACCAGCCTTGTGCATTATCCTAAGCAAATTTATTAATAAAACCAGAATAAAAAACTACTTACAAACATATGGAAGATATTCGCTTATTTTGGCCAACTGATCGTGGCAATGAGTCTCGGAACTACCAGTCTCCAGATGGCACAGGAGAGGACATAAGGGCTGCTGCTGGCTATTTATTTATCGTTCAGTGATCCCTAGGATACCCCCTATCCTGGAGGGGGCACAAGGCCACAGCAACCACCCCCTGAATAATTGTCCACCCAGCACCACACCATTGCGCTTGAGTATTTGTTTGCTGAAGTTAGAAGCTGATTGGCTATCATGCACTGCTGCACCAGATTCTGAGTGCTCCAGTTTTAGTAAATCAACCCCAATGTGTCTTAACCCCACAATAGAATCAGTTCCAACAAAAAAGACTCAGACTCTTAGTTTAACATAGCAAAGGTTATCCACAAATAGAAATATGAAAAAATGTATCAGCCGCATTCCACTCTCAGGCTAGGTTCACACCAGTCCGAGAATCGGACCGAGATTAGGAGCATAAGTTGCATTACATCACAAAATCAATGATTCCCTATGAGAGCCATCTTAACTGGTCCGACACAAGTCGGACCGACTTTGAAAAAGGTTCCTGTACTACTTTTGTCCGACTTTGATCCTACTTCAGCCCATTAAATATCATTGAAGTCAGATTAAAGTCTTAACTGATCTGACTTTTGCAACTTGTATTCTGAGGATCTTGAAGGGGAACTCCACGCCAAATTAAAAAAAAAAACTGCATGGGTTCCCCCTCCAAGAGCATAACAGGCCTGTCGGTCTGGTATGGATTTTAAAGGGAACCCCCACGCCAAAAAACGGCGTGGGGTCCTCCCAAAAACCATAGCAGACTCTTATCTGAGCATGCAGCCTGGCAGGCCAGGAAAGGGTGTGGGGATGAGCGAGCGCCCCCCCCCCCCAGACCATACCAGGCCGCATGTCCTCAGCATGGGGAGTATGGGTGCCTTGGGACAGGGGGGGCTCTGCACCCCCCCACCCCAAAGCACCTTGTCCCCATGTTGATGTTTAACAAGGTGGCCCCAGATCCTGGCCCCCCACCCTATGTGAATGAGTATGGGGTACATTGTACCCCTACCCATTCACCTAAAAAAGGTGTAAAAAATAAACACACTACACAGGTTTTTAAAGTATTTTATTAAATCAACTCCAGCGTCTGCTCCCTCTGATTTCTTCTCCCCTCTCCAGTGTCTTCTTTCTTCTGCTCTTTTGCGGGGTCTTCTTTCTTCTGAGGGGTCTTCTTTCTTCTGCTCTTTTGCCGGTTCTTCTCTCTGTGCCGTCTTCTGCTCTTTTGCCAGGTCTCCTCCCTCTGTTCTTCCTCTGTTCTTCTTCCCATGTTGACTTAACGTGATCTCCAGCATGAATGCTGTTTCTACACTGCGCGTTGACTTATATTGGCATGGGCAGGGCCACCCACTGATGTCATCCGGAGGCCCCGTCCCCTTATGATGTCACTGCCCCATCATGACTCAGGCGGTGATGTCATAAGGGGCGGGGCCTCCGGGTGATATCAGTGGGTGGACCCGCCCCATGCCAATATAAGTCAACGCACAGCACGGAAACAGCATTCATGCGGGAGATCGCATTGCGTCAACATGGGAAGAAGAACAGAGGGAGAAAACAGCAGAGAAGACCCAGCAAAAGAGCAGAAGATGCCGCAAAAGAGCAGAAGACGCCGCAGAGAGGGAGAAGACCCCGCAAAAGAGCCGGAGCTGATTTCATGAAATACTTTAAAAACCGATGCAGTGTGTTTATTTTTGACACTTTTTTTAGGTGAATGGGTAGGGGTAAATTGTACCCCATACTCATTCACATAGGGTGGGGGGCGGAATCTGGGGGCCCCCTTGTTAAAGGGGGCTTCCTGATTCCAATAAGCCCCGGCATGCAGACCCCGACAACCACCAGCAAGGGTTGTTGGGAAGAGGCCCCTGTCCTCATCAACATGGGGACAAGGTGCTTTGGGACTGGGGGGGGTTCTGCGCCCCCCCACCCATACTCCCCATGTTGAGACCACATGGCGTGGTATGGATTTTGGGCAGTCCCCATGCGTTTTTTTTGGCTTGGGGTTCCTCTCACTCTTAATCCACAATCCATACCAGACCGAAGGGCCTGGTATGCTTTCGGAGGGGGTACCCATGCCGTTTTTTTTTAATTTGGCAGGGGTTCCCCTTCAAGATCCCCAGAGCACAAGGTGCCTGGTATTGTCGGGATCAAAGTCGGATGCCGCTCACAGAAGTTGGACCGATGTAGGTCCAATGTAGGACCGTTGTAGGACACAAGTCGCAGAGCAAAGTAGGATCAGAGTCGTATCATTTTTGTGTAGGATAGTGTGAACCTAGCCTTAGCACCTCTTGTTGTATTTATTAGCTATCAAGCTAAATGACTGCATACAGCAATGTCTCCACTCAGGAACCAGTGGCTGACACCCAGTTGTCCATGTACAGAAGGGGTGAGTCTTTAGCAGACCAGTAGATTTGGGTATGTTTCAGTTTTCCATGTTTTGTCTTGCTGCTCTGTATTAAAGAATATAATGCCCCTACACTATAAGATAAGAGAAAGACAGCAGAACACACCAGCATGGTATAAAAGCCTTCTTTAATCTTGGAAATAAAATATTAATGTTGCACTCACAAATGAAGAAAACATGTGTATGTTGCCTATCATCAGAATTGAGCTGGATAAGAAGCAGTGGCAACAGCAGTTTTCAGGATCTGCCCGTCCCTCCTGAGTCCCTGTACCCCATCCTACTGGTGTCTTTCACTAGTCCTGGCCTACTGTAATAGAAAATATCAGGTTTCCATTACTAGGAATACATTTCAAGGAAACTTTTCCCGAAAACACACAAATCAGTTACTGTGAATCCACATTACTGGGCACAGCAAGCCATTGGCTTGGATTACCTGGGAATATTGGATCCACTGTAAATGATCGGAGGGAAATGAACTGGCTCACTAATACCTGAGGCTGATGAAGAGGAAAGCTTTGCTGAAACATTTTCCTACTGATAGCAACCCAGTGTTGTATATTACAGTAGGTGGGGAGGACTATTGCTGAACACCAGGAGCATTAAGGGCAGAGACTCAGGAGGGATGATAGCATCTCTAGCGCTGTCACTGCTTCTCATCCAGCTCACCCCAATACCAGTAGTCATGTGCATCAGTAGAGCCAATCACTTACAGCGTATATATGATATACACAAGATTTTAATTTGTAAATGCAATATTTATCTTTTATTTCAATGGTTAAAAAGAGTTGTATGCCATGTTGGTGCACTCTGCTGTTTTGCACTGTGCTGTTGTTTTCAAAAAACAAATTGGCAATGGCAGCTCCAATATTTTTATGCTGAAAGTGAAAATGAATTTCAGTAATTTATGTGGGAAGAAATCCTTCGCACCATGAAAATGAATGACCCTCTTTAAGTTGAAAGGACCCTGCATATTTTTTTAGTTAGTCCTTGGATGAGTGCTGGTCTTTTTGAGGTGGTCTATAGAGCCACCGAGGTGGGTTGCAATTATTATTGCCAAAGTAAACAGTATTTGCAATGGACATTTTTTTAATTTTTTTTTTTTTATTGCATGATTTAAATTGTATTTATTCAAAAAATTTGTGTTTCCCCTCACCTTCTATCTTGGTGACAATGGTCACAAGCTCAAGTGGAAAGGTAAAATTTGTAAAGGGGACAAACAGAGCAATAAAAAAAAACCTTAACAGAAGTTCCCCAGATAACTTAAAATTAGAAGAAAAGTTTTGGCTGCAATATTGCATATATACAGTGTGTGTGTATACATCTTGCATTTTTTCTTTTTGAGCAAACTTGGTGTCCTTGGGCTTACTAAATCTAGAGAGTGCAACATCTGGTTAGTTCTGCATAGAAACCAATCAGCTTCCAGGTTTTAGCCCTCATACACACGGGCGTTTTTTAATGCTACGTTTTTGGGCATTTTTTGCAATTCTCCATGTTATTCAATGGCCCTCTAAAAACGCTGACGTTTTTGAGCAGTAGAGGGCGTCGGCGTTAGTGAGCTGTGGCTAGAACGCGGGACCAGTGCATTCCGCAGCTGCAGTGTCATGGCGTTTTTGACGCCAAGCCGGCAAAATGCTCAATAACTTTGCTTAACGTTGTATACACAGCGTTAAGTCTCGTCAGGCGTTTTATTCAAATCAATGGTTCCCTATGGGAGCCCATTGATTTGAATAGAAGCCGCACCAGAAGTCGGATCACGATGAACCGACTTGCGGCGCGACTTGTGTGCTAGTGGTCTTAAAGGGGAACCCCCGCAAAAATTTGCGTGGGGTTCCCCCCAGAGAGCATACCAGGCTCTTCGATCTGGCATAGATTTTAAGAGGAGCCCCCACGCCAAAAAAAACGGTGTAGGATCCCCCTCAAAATCCATACCAGACCCTTATCCGAGCACGCAGCCTGGCAGGCCAGGAAAGGGGGTGGGGACGAGCGAGCAACCCCCCTCCTGGACCGTACCAGGCCACATGCCCTCAACATGGGGAGTATGGGTGCTTTGGACTGGGGGGGCACTGCCCCCCACCCCAAAGCACCTTGTCCCCATGTTGATGGGGACAAGAGCCTCTTCCCGACAACCCTGGCCGTTGGTTGTCGGGGTCTGCGGGCGGAAGCTTATCGGAACCTGGAAGCCCTCTTTAATAAAGGGGCCCCTAGATGCCGGCCCCCCCACCCTATGTAAATGAGTATGGGGTACATCGTACCCCTACCCATTTACCTGGAAAAAAAAGTGTACCAAAAAAACACACTACAAAGCTTTGTAAAATATTTTATCCATCACTTGCCGACCGTCAACCGCAGGTTGACGGCGACAAGATGGCTCTGCTAGGCAAACCGCCGTCATATGACGGCGGCTGCTAGATCGAGCACTGTGAGCGCGCGCGTCCCGCCGGAGGCGCGCACGTGCGATCATTGTGTTCCGGGGGGGCCAGGGAGCGGGTGTGGCGGACTCAATCTGCGCCGGCTACCCGCAATGCCCCCCCCCGGAGTGAAAGAACGGAGGTCCGTGTATGTAAACACGGATCTCCGTTCTGTGAGGGGGGAAGGACTGTGATCACAGCCTTCCTCTATATGGAAGCTGTGATCACTCCCCTTCCCCTGCCAGGGCAGCCCACATACAGTTAGAACACGCCCAGGGAACACAGTTAACCCATAGAGCGCCCCCTGCAGGTTAACCCCTTCACTGCCAATGGCATTTACACAGTAATCAGTGCATTTTTATCGCACTGATCGCTGTATAAATGCCAATGGTCCCAAAAAAGTGTCAAAATGGTCCGACATGTCTGCTGCAATATTGCAGTACTGCTAAAAATCGCAGATCGCCGCCATTACTAGTAAAAAATAAAAAAATAATTCTCATCATCCGTAAACGCGGCAACTTTTGCGCAAACCAATCAATAAACGCCGATTGCGATTTTTTTAATCACAGATATGAGAATAAATCGGCCAAAACCGTTGAAAAAACATTTTTTTATATTTTTTTTTTATTTGTATTTTAGCAAAAAGTAAGAATTTTTTTTTTTTTTTTGCAAAATTGTCGCTCTTCTTTTGTTTATAGCGGCAATCAGAAATGACGCAGCGGTGATCAAATACCACCAAAAGAAAGCTCTATTTGTGGGAAAAAAAGGACGCAAATTTTGTTTGGGTACAACGTTGCACGGCCGCGCAATGGTCAGTTAAAGCGACGCAGTGCCGAATCGCAAAAAGTGCTCTGGTCCTAAAGTGTGAAATCCTTCCGGGGCTGAAGTGGTTAAACCAGCTCCGGCATCTTCTCCCCTCTCTTCTCCATCGTCTTCTTTCTTCGGCTCTTTTGCCGGGTCTTCTGAGGGGTCTTCTGCGGGTTCTTCGATCTTCTGCTCTTTTGCCGCTGTCTCCTCGGCTAGCTTCTCCCGCTTCTTCTTCTTCTTCTCCTTCTTCTCTTCTAGAGATTTTGACTCGTCGCTCTCTTCCACTCAATTCTGTGCAGTGCAATTTCAGCCCATTCGTTTAGAATATGCTGAAATCACAGTGCGCAAGAAGGATCTTGCGCCAAAAATGGAACTGACTAGAAAATCATATAAGGAACGTCTACAGCTGCTAGTATGCACATATTTTTTCTTTGAGCCAAAGGTAGTGTACGCCACCATTACTGTCGCTGTGATATATGCAAGTGTCAGCACCCTGGCTTTTCCACCAAGGTGCTTGCCATATTATTTATTATTTTTTCATATTTAACATTGTTGCTCATGGACATTTTCAATTGTTACAGGACATCAATTGTGTTTTTTTATGCTACTCAAGAAATTTAATTGTGATTTACTATTAACTTCCAGTGGGATTATGGCAATTATATGACAGTGGACACTTCAAGAGCCAGTTTTAAATTCATCATCAGTCCTAAGCAGTTCATTTTGAATAGGCTGAAAGGATTTAGCTTCCAAATGGAAGGGAATAGAACGAAATCATATAAGAAACTTCTACAGCTGCTAGCATACAAGGCTTTAGGCTGCACATTCACACATGATTGCTGGCAAAATTGCTGAGATTCTGCCCTGTAATTTCAAACGGCTGCAAAACGCGGGGATGTGTCTGAGGTGCCATTACTTCTAATGGCATCCCAATTGCGCCGCAATTTTACTGCAATAAGTGCGCTGCAATCACGGCAAATCACAATGCGTGGCGCTGTCACCCAAAAGAAGCTCATGCTCCTTTTTGAGCAACAATCGTTGCGCATTGCGATTGCAACACAATTTACTGCGCAACAATTGCAGCAAAATCCTGCTGCGATTGGAGTGCTATTAGAAGTAATCGCATTGGGAGCGCATCCCGCGTTTTGCAGCTATTTAAAATTGCTGGGTGGAATTGCTGCGATTCTGCCCGCAATCATGTGGGAATGCAGCCTAATTAACAATCTTGATCACTCTGTACACGGGATTTATCATTAATAAGTCCATGTGCTTCCCATTGCTCTGAGAGATCAGCTTGTTAAGCCAATAAAGGTTTCTTGCTCCTGACACATTTTCACTAACGAATTGCTTTGTTTGTCAACATCATTCATTAATTTTATTAATGGCACTCAGAGCCCCATTGATAAATCCAAGTCAGCGTGACCTATAATGTTTTACCTAAACACATAGGACCATTGATTAAACATAGAGATAGTAAAATGACTTGATGAATGAGTGATTAAGTTGTCATTTTACTCTTTTCCTTTCACATATTTTTGATTTTGTTATTGTTTCTGTTTTTTGGACAATAGTGGGAAAAAAATATTCAAATACTGTGCCGGGTCCGTGCTGCACGGTTGCCTTATGTTGGCATGGGACGGGGCCACATGATTACGTCATCATGAGCCCCACCCTCATGATGTCACATCCTGGGGCTGGGCTGTGAAGTGATGGCCCGCCCCAGGATGTGACATCATGAGGGTGGAGCTCATGATGACGTCATCATGTGGCCCCGCCCCATGACAATATAAGGCAACCGCGCAGCACAGACCCATCATTGAGTGGAAGAGAGCGACGAGTCAACATCTCTAGAAGAGAAGAAGAAGAAG
>BLSH010106157.1:149608-167040 GCA_018402905.1 Glandirana rugosa
CAGTGTCTAATCTATATAAAACTCGTTTTTGTTACTGATGACATTGACATTCCGGAGTACGTGTGTCCTGCAAATTTTTTTTACAATGTATCAATGTATCAATGTATCAGTCACTCCGACCTTTTTCTGTGTTCAGGTACTTCAGGTTGGGTACACACACCAAAAAAAAATACAGTCATTATGCAACATATAGGGGGTTACAACACCAGGGAATCCACACGTAGATTATCAAAAAAATTTAAAAGGTATGATGGTCGTCTTTGGTGACAAAGACCTTCGTTTAAGGTGTAAGCGTGACGAGAATGGCATTTCTTTGGGGATGCGTAGAATTCCAATTTTGCGGAAAGAAAGTAAGAACGTTTTAACCTTAAGATGCGTAGGGGTTTCTTTACGGTAAGAGCAGTGCGAATGTGGAATTTGCTTCCAGAAACAGTGGTTTCTGCTGGTAGTATGGAAAATTTAAAAAAACTATTAGATGCACACCTAAGGGACCACAACATTGGGGGATATACAACGTATTACTGACATAAAAAAAAACCACACACATGGGTTGGACTTCATGGACTTGTGTCTTTTTCCAGCCTCACTGACTATGTAACTATGTAACTATGTAACATTTTTTTTAAACGTCCTGTGTGCATGAGGCCTTACAGTTACAGTAGTCATTGTTTTTGCTCAAAATATATCTAATCTGTGACCATACCCCATATTTTTTGCAAAACAGAGGAAAAATGTTTGGACACTACAAGCCATAAACCATAAAGCCACACCCGCATTTGTTCACATCCACCTCACCTCAAGTGCATTTTTTTTACACAAACTCTTATCTCTCCTAATAGTTTGAAAAGTTGATAGCTATGTACAGTGTACATTCCAATCCATTTCCTATGCCTAAATAAGGGCAGCATTGGTTGTACTGCTCCTACAGCTATCTGATGCTACAAATGTTTTTTTGTACTTGCCTTTGAAGACAATTTAAATGGTATTTGAAAATGTCATTGCGCGCCAGCTTTACTCCAATGTGTTCTTTGGTAAGCTGTAATGCAAATGACAGAGGTGTAGATTACACTTCACATCCTGTGTGTGTATATGGGTAGAGTTATTTATGCAACTTCTGCACACATTGTTCCTAAAGGCTTTAGGCTGAACACACCATTGGCAGTTAACAAATCTCAGCAGAAATATGTCCAGGACAATGTGTTTTTTGGACACGGGTTGTGAAGTGCCCAGCAGCTGTTTCTGTTGTATCACTGTAAACATACCTTAGTTTTAAGACTCAAAAAAGTTACAGAAAATGTAAAAGAAAAAATTAGAAGAAGTCTTTATGTGTTGTTCACATTTAAGCCATTTTAAGACATTAATCTAAAGTACATTTACATTTTAAGGCCATTTTTTTCATATCCATTACATATTTACATTCTTGCTGTTATTTCCATTATTGCATTACCTACAAAAGAATATCCCTCTAGTGAATATTTGTATTTCATTGCAATCAATCTGACTGAAAACTGCTGAAATAAAACTTCATCCACACAGAGTGCACAGTGTTTTCTAAAGAGTCTAGCCTGACTAGTAGACCTGCAATGAGAGTGGAAAGCAGTGAGCATAACCGCTGTGTAACAGGAAGCAGAGACTGAATATTTAATAGGAAATACAGTTGCCTCCTCCTTACACATACAAAACGACAAATTTTGTGTACGGAAAATAGGCAGGCTATTTCTAATAAGGACTCAAAAGGATGCAAACATTGCTGGGGGAGCACATTGCAGGGGCTTCTTCCTTAGTGCTTTTTTCTCCAAGTGATATGCACTTCAAGCTCTGCATCATCTAAACAATTCTTCTCTGCTCCTCCCCAGGTATGTGTCAGCTGAACCATATCATCCACCTTTAACTAGAATCTGTTTACTCTCTCTATGTATCTGTGCTTTTTGGTATGTTTCAGCTGAACCACACCACCCACCTTTTACTGAAATATGTTTACTCTCTATGTATCTGTGCTTTTTCGTATGTGGTCTATCTGTTGCCCTGTGTGCATTATTATGATGTTTTTGTTTCTCTGTAGTGTCTTGTCTAAGTTTTATGTGCTGATCTTATCTCTATAACTCTGGTCCTTGCTAGTCTGACTTTAGAAGTGAAAGGTCCGCTTTCATTGTTAGGCATCCTTATATTCACTCATGATTAATTAACAAACTTCCACCCCCACCCTTATAACTGTATGCATTTGAGCACCCTTATGGGGTCAGCACATTGCTGGGGGAGCACATTGCAGGGGCTTCTTCCTTAGTGCTTTTTTCTCTAAGTGTTTCTTTATACAAGTGACATGCACTTCAAGCTCTACACTTCAGCGATTGCACAAAGTGAACATACATAGAAAACTGCACTGGAAAACACCAAACAGGCTGCAGGTGACCCCATCTCTCTATTCAGCTCTCCTTTCACTCTATAACATGCACTCTCTACCACTCCTTCTGACATTTGTGTCCTCTCTTCTCAAACTCTCTTACCTTCACGCCTATTCTCCACCCCCCCAGCTATTATATATTACCTTGCCATCTGTCCTCTCCCTATTACTGCTCCTACCAACTCTTGCTCATTCTTTATCCATATACTGATAAAACCTCCAGGACTCTGAGGCATGCCCCTCCATATAAATCAAACACTCCAACATCACCTCCCTCATCCTGCTTCTCTTAATCTCTGGTGACATATCCCCAAACCCTGGACCTCCATCATCTGTCTTTGACCCATGCTTCCATCTCCAAGCACCCTCTGGCAGCAGCTGCAACCCACAGAACTTAGTCTCTATTTCTCTTCTTCCCAAAACTAGCCTCCCCATCTCTTGTGCCCTCTGGAATGCTTGCTTTGTCTGTAACAAACTCACTGCCGTCCACAACCTTTTTATCACAAATTCCTTTAACCTACTTGCCATTACCGAAACCTGGCTTCAAGAATCTGACACTACTGCTCCTGCTTCACTCTCCCATGGTGGCCTTTTCTGGACTCACTCCCAAAGACCAAGTTGACGGAAGGGAGGTGGAGTGGGAATCCTTCTAGCCCCATGCAGCACCTATCAAGTACTTCACCCACCTCCCTATCTGACACGCTCCTCTTTTCTCCTATTTCTCTAAAAATTGCTGTCATCTACTTTCACCCTGGACCAGTATCAACTTTCCTTGATGACTTGCTACCCTACCCTACTTTCTTTCTTCTGAAAACCCCACAATCATTCTCTGTGACTTCAACGTTCCTGTTAACGCCATCACTACTATTACTAATAAACTTCTCAGTCTAACCATCTCTTGACCTGAAGCAATGGATACAGGCTCCTACTCGCTCCAACGCCAACACCCTTGACCTTGTGTTCTCTTATCTGTGCACTCCGTGCAACCTCTCCAATAATCCTCTTCCACTTGGGGGGGCATGACCAGATGTAATCGAAACAGGCTGTGTCTTCCCGAAGCTCCGGCTTTACTCCTGTAATTATCCAGTTTAGATGCTACACCAAACGATTCCTGCCCTGACGATCGGTCACTAAGGTGACCTGCGGGTACAGCCTCCAAGTCCAAGGAAAAGACGCCATTAGACCAGTGGCAGCTCCGCTCCATGCAAGGCACGGGAGCAGGCTCCACCTCCGCTATATTGGCTCCTGTGTTGTCCTCAAAGCATGCCAAGCAGCAGAAAAAGAACATGGATCAGGCTGCAGATGCCATGCCTCAGTTGCTCCCATCTTCTCCGTTCACCCCAGACATTGAGATGGACTCGACAGCTATCACCAAGCAGATCCTGGAGGCAATAGCTGCTTTCAAAGCCGAGCTTATGGGGCGCATCAATCACATAGCGTCGGAATGCAATCTCATCAGGCATGATCTGGATAAGATAAGGGGCTAGCTCACTACTGCAGAGGATCGCATCTCAGAGGTAGAGGATGCCTCACATTCCAAAGTATCTCAGCTCTCTAAACTCCAAGACATGGTAAGAGCACTCCAACCACAGAGCAGATGACGCAGAGGACAGGCAGAGGAGAAATAATATCTAGTGGTGGGGTTGCCAGAGGGGGTTAAAAGGACCAAACCAGCTCAGTTTGCAGAACGATTCTTTAAACAACTACTTTCCCTTTGTGGCATGCCATCCACATATGTGGCTGAAAGAGCACATTGTGTCCCCACGGGTGTTAGGCCCCCAGGTGCCCTACCGCAGCCTTTCCTGGTCAGGTTTCTAAATTATAGAGACCCAAATTTGCTCCTAGCTGAAGCAAGAAAGCATCAGGATCTCAAGTTTGAAAATGCACACATAATGTTATTCCCTGACTGCAGAGACTCAGAGAAAATGTCGTTCCTTTACAGATAGCGACTCAGAGAGAGGTGGAGGAGACTCAGAGAAAAGGAAATGAAATATAGCATGCTGTATCCTAGCAGACTCCATGTTCAACACAAAGGCTCAGTCAAGTTCTATATCCTGCAGGATGCATGTGATTGGCTGGATAGTAACCTGTAAACAGCGCAAGTATTCAGGCTAATGAAAAAAATGTTTTTTCTGTTACGCTGAGGTTGAATACCCCATGCCATTAATTACTTGAACATTGGTAATACATACATTTTTTTCTTTTTTGTTTGCCTTTGAATGAGCAAGAGGAGACATTATTACTTCAAACATCATTTCTTTGTTTTATGGTTGGATGTTTGCACAATTCTCATATTATACAAGTTGTAATCTCCCCTTCGAGGTACAAAAGGGACAACAAAAACTGTCGAACTTTGGAGAACAACGGTTGGGCCTCAGGAAGTTTTTGGGTTTGTGGAGTCAAGCTTACTGGACAGTTTTTTTTCTTTTTGTTCTGGACAGTTCTGGCATAACAGCAGAGGGGGGTGGATTCTCAGCAGCTCACTTGTTTCAATAGCTACACTATGTATGCTGCACCTATGGTGCCCTTCATGAATATACCATGTACTTGGACACTAACCATGTTTGCTCTCTACAGGTATCCAGATTTCTATTTTTTATTAATGTGTGGTGATGGATAGCAATGTTAAAGTTTAGAGTTGAGGGAACCCGAACTGTAAAGTTTGGGTTTGTACTGGACTTTGGGGTGTCCGTGTCCCGAACCTGAACCTGGACATTTTTGAAAAAGTTTGGGTTCGGGTATTTTTTCACGCCTGTTGAATAGCTGCAGGGCAGCCAAACAACAAGCGTTTCACTTGTTTGCCCTTAGAAGCCATCACAGCCATGCCTACTAATGGCATGGCTGTGAATGGCCAGTGCATCATGTGACCCAGCCTCGATATGAGCTGGAGTCACATAGCGATGCATGTCACATGCTCTCAGACTAGTGTAGGGAGAGGATGCTGCCGCCGCTGTGAGGGAAAGACTAGCATTCTAAAATCATCTCATACTGGTGTAGGGAGAGGTTCCTGCTGCTGGTGTAAGGGACAGATTAGTGTTCTAAAATCATCTCATACTGGTATAGGGAGAGGTTCATGCTGGTGGTGTGAGGGACAGATTAGTGTTCTAAAATCATCTCATACTGGTATAGGGAGAGGTTCCTGCTGCTGGTGTGAGGGACAGATTAGTGTTTTAAAATCATCTCATATTGGTATAGGGAGAGGTTCCTGCTGCTGGTGTGAGGGATAGATTATTGTTCTAAAATCATCTCATACTGCTATAGGGAGAAGTTCCTGCTGCTGCTGGTGTAAGGGACAGATTAGTGTTCTAAAATCATCTCATACTGGTATAGGGAGAGGATCCTGCTGCGTCTACATTGCTGGTTTAAAAAAAAAAGAATAATCATATTTTTTTTATTATTATATTAATGAATAGTGCTACATAGTACATTTGCACCTTGCTGTGCATTTCTTGCACAAAATTAAAAAGTGCGTTGACATTGCCGGTTTAACAAATAATCAAAATATGTGCTAAATAGTACATTTGCGTCCAGAATGAGGAAAGCATCAAATAAGGGATGTGGTCGTGGTGCTGCTGGTGTTGGTGAAGGTCCTGTTGCAAGGAAAGGACGTGGTCGATCTGTGCCAGCTACATGCACAAGTGAAACACCTTCCTCAGGTGCGAGTAGCCGACAGAACCTTCAAAGTTATATGGTAGGCCCGAATTCCGCTCAACGAATGGTGAGGCCAGAACAAGTACAGGCGATAGTAGATTGGGTGGCTGACAATGCCTTCAGTTCCTTCACATTGTCTCCCACCCGGTCCCTTGCTGAAAGCTCAGAGTTCTCCTCCTCCACCGCCACTTCCACCTACACCGCCACGATCACCGACTCCTCAATCTCCTACTCCACATCCTCCTCCATTTTAAATTTTTTTTATGTGATTTTAAGTTATTTCCCTATCCACATTTGTTTGCAGGGCACTTGTCCTACTCTTACCCCCATTTTGCTTCCTTTTGCAGCCCTCTAGCCCTTTCCAGGACTTCTTTAGAGCCATTTTTGTGCCCAAAAGTTCGGGTCACCATTAACTTCAAAGGGGTTCGGGGTTAAGTTCGGGTCAAGTTCGGTGCCGAACCCGAACTTTTTTGCGACGTTCGGCCGAATCCAAACATCCAGGTGTTCGCTTAACTCTATTAAAGTTGTGTCTTGGAATGTTAGAGGGATGAAAAACAAATTTAAGAGGGCAACTGTATTTCAGTACCATAAACAAACTAAGCCGCATATCGTCCTCCTGCAGGAGACACATCTTGATGGGGGAAGATCTTATCCCTGCATAGACCCTGGGTGCAGAGGGTCTTGCATTCCACATATTCTACCTTTGCTAGAGGGGTCTCCATTCTGATCAGCAAGGCCGTCCCCTGTACTGCCCACCAAGTGTTTACCGATCAGGGGGTTGATATGTGGCTGTATTCATGGACATACATCATTACAAACTGTTAATTGTGAACATCTACCTGCCTCCCCCTTTTCAAGTACAATTGCTGTATGACCCATTTTGCTTCCTTTTGCAGCCCTCTAGCCCTTTCCAGGACTTCTTTAGAGCCATTTTTGTGCCCAAAAGTTCGGGTCACCATTAACTTCAAAGGGGTTCGGGGTTAAGTTCGGGTCAAGTTCGGTGCCGAACCCGAACTTTTTTGCGACGTTCGGCCGAATCCAAACATCCAGGTGTTCGCTTAACTCTATTAAAGTTGTGTCTTGGAATGTTAGAGGGATGAAAAACAAATTTAAGAGGGCAACTGTATTTCAGTACCCTAAACAAACTAAGCCGCATATCGTCCTCCTGCAGGAGACACATCTTGATGGGGGAAGATCTTATCCCTGCATAGACCCTGGGTGTAGAGGGTCTTGCATTCCACATATTCTACCTTTGCTAGAGGGGTCTCCATTCTGATCAGCAAGGCCGTCCCCTGTACTGCCCACCAAGTGTTTACCGATCAGGGGGTTGATATGTGGCTGTATTCATGGACATACATCATTACAAACTGTTAATTGTGAACATCTACCTGCCTCCCCCTTTTCAAGTACAATTGCTGTATGACTCAGTGGTCAAACTAGCTCCATATGCAAATCTCCCTATGCTCATGATGGGGGGCTGTAATGCCATCCTAGACCATACCATGGATTCCTCCAACCCCAACAGACCAGCACCCATGGAGCTCCAGGCGTGGGCCATTGTTTTGGGTTTCACAGAAGTGTGGTGTTGGAAGCATCCAGACCTTATAGCTTATTCCCATCTTTCCACCACCCACCGATCCTCAGCCAGAATTGATTAGGCATTTGGTAATGCCTCTCTATTGTCCCTGGTTCATGCTATGGAATACCTGGCAGGGGGTACCACTGACCACAATCCATTATCAGTTTCCCTGGCCCTCCCTGCAGGAAGGAAAAAGGGGGGTATGGAAGTTGTCACAGGGTTGGTTGCAGGAGGAGCAGGTGTCATCACAGTTACTAAAGTCCATTGCGACGTACTGGTCAACCAACTTGGACTTGGCTGAGCTGCAGATAGTGTGGGATGCATTTAAGCCGGTGGCAAGGGGAGAATGTGCAATCAAATCAGCTAGAAAAGATCACAATGCAGTAGTGGAGAGTCTCCAAGACAAGGAACGGGAGTGCGCGAGTGCGCAAGGGCACTTGGATGTTACGTACACGTCCTTATTGGAAGCGAGGCGTCTACTCTCATTGCACTTCTTGGGCCTTGCATATACCAAGGCTGGGCAACGGGCGGAGTCAGTTTTCTCGCAGGGTGACGAGAATGGCAAACTTTTGGCCATGCTGGTATCAGATCAAAGGGCCCCAGTAAACATCCCGGTAATTAGAAAGTCCGGGGGGACCTAGCCACAGACTCATCTAGTATAATGTCGGAACTAGTTAATTGTTTCTCCTCCCTCTATGCCCCAATCCCACCATATGATATTTCGGACTTAAATGCAAGGTTGGAGAATCTGTCCCTCCTGGTCTTGTCGGACTCAGATAGAGATCTCCTAGATGCCAAAAATTACAACCTGAGAGATGGAGACTGCCATTTCAGCCTTCCCTCCCCACAAGTTGCCTGGACCGGATGGTTTCCCAGCAAACTTTTATAAAGTCTACCTAGAGCAACTGTACAAAGAGGGGGGACAAAATGTGGGACTTTAGATGAGACACCCAGGGGAGGGGGAAAGGTGGGTGCTTCCATCCCTGTATTGCATATAAAAAGGAAAATTTGGGACTTTGTATGAGGCACAAGGGGGGGGGGACAAGATGCTGGTCAACAATACAATATTTTATTCATAATCCACATATATCAGTCAAGAAAGTGCAGATAATATCATACCATCATAATAGCGATTTTGTACATAAAAAAGAGATACATATAAGCCAATGTTGATCCACATAACATTATATCTGTACAGAATTACATCACAAGGCATTTCTAGATTAAAAAGCGTATTTGCATGCATCAGTGTAAGCTCTACATGTTTCGGGGATTATACCACCTCGTCTGGAGTAGATGCGTGCAGAATGCAACGTATGTAAACTCAGGTTCTCCAAAAAAAGGCTGTTAAGGTGGATGTGTGTACCATCCCCCAACCGCTCACACCGGGAGCTGAGGGGGCAGGAAATCCAGGGCCAAGCAGACCCACAGGGCCCCAGAGGGATGAGCCACCCACATGCCACAGATTAGGTTGTAAAATTCCCATGGCTCCTTGTGATCTGTGTGTTTCTGAGGGGAAAGATCTCTGCTCCACTGACCACAGCTGCCACCTGGGGCTTCTGACACCTTTACCTTCAGGGATCTTTCCGTCCCCCCCTTGTGCCTCATACAAAGTCCCAAATTGTCCTTTTTCTACCTAGAGCAACTGGCCCCAAGATTAAGTACACTTTTAACACATTGTTTAGAACACCAAACTCTGCCATCCTCAATGCTAGATGCCTATATGGTACTCCTCTTAAAAAAAGGTAAAGATCCCATGGAATGTTCATCATACAGTCCCATAGCTCTACTAAATATGGATCTGAAGATCCTTACCAAGGTGTTGGCAACACGACTGGCTAAGATTATATCCTCCTTAGTTGACAATGACCAGACAGCGTTCATGCCTGGGAAATCCATAGATACAAATTTGCGGAGACTGTTTACGCATTTGCAGTTGGAAGCTGAGGAGTCCCCTAAGAGAGTCATTTTGTCCATAGATATCAAGAAAGCGTACTGGCAATACATGCACAGAGTATTATAATTGATGGGGTTTGGATCAAATTTCAGGCAATACATGCACAGAGTATTATAATTGATGGGGTTTGGATCAAATTTCAGGCGATGGATCTCTGTCTTATACCCAGACCCTCGAGTAGCAATTAGATTAAGGAATTCAGTCTCTAATTTTTTTAACATTGGTAGGGGTACAAGGGATACCCTCTGTTCCAATTCCTTTTTGCATTAATTATGGAACCTATAGCAAGGGCACTCTGTCAGTCACAAGAGGTGGGAGCAATTCAGGTAGGGACTATACAGGAATGCCTTTCCCTCTATGCTGATGACTTGCTTCTTTTCCTCAGAGACCCAGGGCCATCTCTTCGAGTGGCCTTAACAATTGTAAACGATTTTGCCTCCTTCTCAGGTCTTAGAGTGAATTGGGGCAAGTCGTTGATACTGTCTCTGTGTTTCCTCATTTCCTCAATAACTTACTTAGAGTTCAGATCACACCCAATGTCAAAGATTACATGTCTCAGAACCTGCTCCTGATGGTGGCACAATTTAAACAAAAAATGCAATTATGGAAGAATGCCCTTGTCCCTCATAGGATGTATTAATCTGATTAAAATGAAAATTTTGTCGGTAATTTTATATTTCCTCAGACACTCTCCAGTATGGATCCCCAAAACATTTTTCAAACAACTTGACGGTATTGTTGGCTCATTTCTATGGTCCCCATCACAGCCCCACATTGGGATTTAGGTTCTCCAAGAACCCTGTACTCAGGGTGGCTTAGCTCTCCCGGATTGACAGAAATATTACTTGGCCGGGCAGATGGTATTCGCCCGGAAGAAGCTAATAGCAGATGAAGGGGATTCAGCTATTATTCTAGAGGTGGCTCTACTGGGGTCTTATGAAAGCCTAAGGTTGGCACTGTACAAAGGTCCAAGATCAGATTTCTGTTGACTATGACGATGAAAGCTACTATAGAAGCCTGGGAACTGTCCATCGAGTTGACGCATCCTAGCTATGTTGGAGTCATCCCGTCATCCCCTCTGTGGATGAATCCAAACCTTCCTCACTTCCATTCTATGCCAGATCCTGAACTTTGGGCTAGTAAGGGCATTGAGAAAGTGGACGACATTACCAGAGAGGGCGAGCTATTGACATGTGATCAGTTAAAGGAGAGACATGATCTACCTAACTCCTACTTTTTCCGCTTTCTACAATTGCGACACGTCTTTAGGCGCAATTCAGCAATTAAAGAATTGAAATCCTGCCTTCATCTTTGGAGAATCTCCTGTCTTGTGAGGAGCTTCTTAAACCTTTGTCTGTTACATATAAAGAACTATTTAAAAAGACACCTCCGGCAATGGAAAAATGTAGGACTCGGTGGGAAGTTGCGATCCCAGACATCCAGGGAGAAGATGGGGATATGTGGGATCACCCCTTTCAGATACTGAGGCTCCAATTACACAGGATGCTATATCAACCTCCCCTGAATGATTTTTTTTTACAGCTAGAAGCTGGCGTCTAAAATGGCCGTTTTGCCGCGTTTGCGTCCAGGAGCGTTTTTTTTTAGGCCTGTAAACGAAACAGTTCTAGATGCGAGTTACCGCGTTTAGGCGCATTTAGCGGTGTTTACAAGATGTTTAGCATTTCAAATGCCTCTGAACTGGCGTCTGAACCCATTTTTTTGCGTTCCAAAAAAAGCCTTTAAACTCAACTGCCTGGAAACGACCTTAAACGACCCCGTGTAAATGTACTGATAACATACCATAGAGGAGAGTTCAGGGGCAACTGAAAAACATGCCCAAATTCCTCAAAACGTCAGTTTATCAGCAGCAGTGTATATGAGGCCTTAGTGTCAGCCAGGGACAAGCTTATACAATTTAAATTCCTACATAGGATCTATTATACCCCAGCCAGATTGGCGCGTATTTTTCCTTCTTCTGCTGATGCATTCTGGAGGTGTTCCCATTCCCCAGCTGAGGCAGAACATATTTTCTGGATATGCCCTCAAATCCAGGCTTTTTAGTTGGAAATGACCTCATGTATTTCAGATGTCCTCAGCATCCCCATTCCTATGTGCCCAGGGTATGTCTCCTGGGGCTGGTTGAAGAAGTAGTCCCATCTCAAGCCCACAGAACTCTACTTAATATAGTTCTATTCTATGGTAGAAAAGCTATTCTCCTGAACTGGAAGAAACCCAATGCCCCTTTGGCATCATTTTGAAAGGGATTGATAAACTCCATGATACCCCTTTATAAAGCAACTTATTTATCTAGGGAATGCCCGAAAAATTTCTACAAAGGCAGACTTGGGTGAACTCCTCCACAGTGGGATAAACAGTGCATTTTACATGGAAATTTGTGTATTACTTTCCATTCATTGAGGTTGGCTGCTCCGAATTTGTGTAGTCTGATCTCAGAGAAGACATTAGAGCACAATAGGGTACAAGTAGTGTCACAGATCATCTATCAGGTACACGGTAGCATCTTCAACTGATCAAATAGGTGCTTGCACCATCAAAACGTATATAGAGTTGAGATATTGGACCAGAGCTGCAGGTTATGGGTTTTGGAAGGGTGGTGGGAGGGGAGGGAATGCATTTTCTGTTTTTCTTAGTAAGTTAGTTGAACTATGTTAGTTCAGAAGGAACCTGGCCCTGTGTGGCCACTTGGCTGACTTTGGTATGTTGTCAATATTGGCCCTTTTGTGTTGTTTGCTATGCAAAAACTGAATAAAAAGAATTAAAAAATAAAACAAAAAACAATCCTCTCCCACTCTCTGATCACCGCCTTATTAGTTTCACTCTCTCCCAGTCTTCCACCTCCTCTCCCTCCAATCGCCTAACAGTTACCCGTAGAAACCTTTGCCACCTCAACCTTTCTCTTCTCTTTTCAAAACGCAACCTGATAATCAGAGTAAACTGTGACCAACAAATTGCAAGCAGCGCTTAAACAGTCTTTCAAAATGTAATCTTCTTTAACAAGTGAGTTATGAGTCCATCCACTCTAAAGAGAAAATGCTGAAGTCCTGGCCGCCACCACACCACGTGCAGAGATAATAGGAGGATAACCCCCCAATGTGGAAAAACTCACCAGATATTAATGCATGAATCGCATTCAGATCTTTTAGGTGTTCAGCTCTCCTTCAATCGACACCATTTAGATCATGAATCAATATAAACCGAACTGAAACTCAATCAGTTAATTAACAGCGGTCAGGCACTCAGATTCCAATTCCAATCATCACTTCCTCCAAAATTCCACCTCTTATGTCCTCGGTGCATGTGTGGTCAGACCAATGCATAAGTCCTCTAGGTTCATATCCCTTAAACCACAGCTGTATATCAGTGCCTTCCCCCTAGTACCTGCAACAACAATGCTAGCACGGAGCTTGCGATCTTAATAGCCCCATACACAATCCAATGTGGACCAAAATCGGTACCAACAAAAATTAAAAGTCAATTTGAAAAAAACAAACATATCCTAAAATATAACTATGATAATCACTGTGTCCCCACTGGTGAGCACCATGGTGCAGTAATATCTAAATAGTAGTTATAATCACAGTTAAGCAAAAACACATTGATCCTATATCAAAATGCATGTCAAATAACTGTAACATACGTCAACAAATACCATCATTATAGTCGACTATTCACTCAGATTAAAAAATCCTTTTGGTTTAAAATGTGCTAAATATGAAAATTAATAAATAATCCGGCAGTTATGCATATTTCATTTGTAACTATCGTGGAGAATTCAAAATAAGTCTGTTCTCTTCTCTACTCTGTGCCGACCGCTACAACCCTGGCAAACAGATGACACCGGAAGTTTCAGAAAATGTAGCCACGCTCTTGAGCGTCTGTGGCATAAGACTAAGTTCGAAGAAGACTTCAACCAATATAAATCTGCCCTCCTAAAATACTATTCCTGACTCCACACTGCCAAACAGACCTAGTTTATCACACTCATTAATACATTATCATCCAGTTCCTGTCAACTGTTCTCGACCTTTAAAGCGGAGTTCCACCCAAAAGTGGAACTTCCGCTTTAATGGAAGGTGGCCCCCTGACGTGCTACAATTGGCATATCTTTTTTCGGGGGTTTTCACAGGATCCCAGGTCCACTTCCTCGCCTGGAGCAGCAGCTCCAGAAAGGAAGTCCACCTTCCCCCCTCCCTCTTGGCGATCTTCTGGGACACGTCACAGGTCCCAGAAGATACGCTGAGCCATTCCCAAGCTGCAGCGCGACTTTGAAGCCCGGCTTTGAAGCCCGGCTTTGAAGCCAAAGCCGGGTGCCCACACTTGTGATGCCGGCGCCGCCGAGGGGAGGGGGAGACGAGCGAGCCCTCGGGCGGCCACATCGCTGGAACGAGGGACAGGTGAGTGGCCGATTGTTAAAAGTCAGCAGCTACCCTTTTGGTAGCTGCTGACTTTTAACAGGGTGGAACTCCGCTTTAACATTCTACTCTGTCCTCCACTGCCTCCACCCTCAAATTTACTCAGATTGATACATTTTGTGTGGAGATCTCCAATGCGCAGAAACTACCCCTACTCAACACCCCATGTCCACAGATACAATCACTACTTTCCCCATTCAATCCTGTTGTATTAAAAAGGTTACTAAACTTTTATCTAACACCCATCTAACCCCCTGCCCCCTGGATCCTGCTCCCTCGCAAATGCTACGCTCACCCTCTGACTTGATTCTACACTCTCTAACTCCCATTTTCAACCTCTCCCTCTCTTCTGGCATCTTCCCAAATTCTCTAAAACATATGCTAGTCACCATTATCCTTAAAAAGCCATTACTGGACCCCATCGTTCTTAACAAACTACGCCCCATCTCCTAAGAGCCGGTTCACACTGAGGCGACTTGTTAGGCGACTTGAGTCACCTGACAAGTCGTTTCCATGCAGTGCAATGGAACTGTTCTAATAGGAGCGACTTAGGTCGCTCCGACTTAGAAAAAGGTTCCTGCACTATTTTCGGGGTGACCTCAGCGCGACTTGCATTGACTTCTATGGATAGAAGTCTCCTTGCAAGCCGCGCTGAGGTCACCTCGAGCGGGACGACTTGCGTCGCCCTGCAAGTCGCGCCGCTAAAGTGTGAATCAGCTCTTACTCCCCTCCTCCTCAAAACGCCTTGAAAGGCTGGTCTACAACTGACTGAGCAACCATCTGACCATGCACAAACTTCTTGATCCTCTTCAGTCTGGATTTTGCTCTCAACACTCCACAGAAACTGCTGTCCTTAAACTCACAAATGACCTACTAACTTCTAAAACTAAAGGACACTAGTCTGTACTACTCCTCCTGGACCTCTCTGCTGCCTTTGACACAGTGGACCACCCCCTCCTCCTCAAAAAACTCCACTCCTTTGGTCTCCATGACTATACTCTTCACTGGTTCTTATCCTACCTCTCCGACCGCTCCTTCAGTGTCACTTACAACTCTACTTCCTCCTCTCCTCTTTTAATCTCTGTCGGTGTCCCCCAATGTTCTGTTTTTGGACCTCTCCTTTTCTCAATCTACACCTCCTCCCTGGGTCAGCTGATTGCCTCCCATGGCTTTCAATATCTTCTCTACACTGATGACACCCAAATCTATCACTCCACCCCCCAGCTTTCTTCGTCTCCTCATGTATCGCCAACTTACTAACAGACATATCAGCCTGGATGTCACATTACATCCTCAAACTCAACCTATCCAAAACTGAGCTCATGATATTTCCTCCCCCACGTGCCACTTCCCCAGATTTCTCTGTCAAAATCAACGGCTCAATTATCAACCCATCCCCCCATGCCAAGGTCCTAGGTGTAATCCTGGACTTTCGGCCCCACATCCAATCTCTATCCAAAAGCTTCTACCACAAAGCTTCTAAAGCGCTGCGCAAACTGTTGGCGCTATATAAATCCTGTATAATAATAATAATAATAATACACTCCCTGGCCATCTCTCGCCTCAACTACTGCAACTCCCTCCTAACTGGCTTACCTCTAAATAGGCTATCCCCCTTTCAGTCCATCATGAATGCCTGCTGCGAGGCTCATCCACCTTACAAACTGCTCGGCGCCTGCTACACCTCTCTGCCAATCCCTACATTGGCTGCCACTCAACCAACAAATTAAATTAAAGATACTAACAATAACTTGTAAAGCCATCCACAACCTGGTCCCCAGCTACATCACTAACCTGGTCTTAAAATGCCAACAAAATCATTCTCTTCGCTCCTCACAAGGCCTCCTGCTCTCTAGCTCCCTTGTCACCTCATCTCATGCTCACCTCCAGGACTTCTCCGAAGCCTCTCCCATCCTCTGGAATGCTCTACCCCAATCTGTCCAACTTTGTCCTACTTTTTTTTTTATTCAATATTATTATACAGAATTTATATAACGCCGACAGTTTGCGCAGTGCTTTACAACATTAGGGCAGACAGTACAATTACAATACAATTCAATTCAATACAGGAGGAATAAGAGGGCCCTGCTCGTTAGAGCTTACAATCTAGGAGGGAGGGTCAAGTGATACGAGAGATTAATAGCTGTGGGGGATGAGCTGATGGAGAAAATAGAAAGTGTAGTTGTTAGGTGAAGGCAGGATAGGCTTTTCTGAAGGAAAAAGTTTTCAGGGAACGCCTAACAGTGGATAGATTTGGAGACAGCCTGACAGATTGGGGTAGGGGATTCCAGAGGATGGGAGAGGCTCGGGAGAAGTCCTGGAGGCGAATATGGGAGGAGGTGATGAGGGAACTAGAGAGCAGGAGGTCTTGGGAGGAACAAAGAGGATGGTTAGGTTGGTATTTTGAGACTAGGTTAGTGATGTAGCTGGGGCAGCTCTGATGGGGCAGAGTTGTGGATGGCTTTATAACTTCTTGTTAGTATTTTGAATTAATTTGTTGGGCGAGTGGCAGCCAGTGGAGAGATTGGCAGGGAGGGGTAGCAGACACTGAGTCATTTTTAAGATGGATGAGTCTGGCAGCGGCATTCATGATGGACTGAAGTCTGTGTAAAGGTAAGCCAATGAGGAGAAAGTTGCAGTAGTCAAGGCGAGAGATAACCAGGGAGTGAATCAGCAGCTTTGTGATTTCATTGGTTAGGAAAGGAAAAAGTTTAGAGATGTTGCAGAGGTTGAGGCGACAAGCTTTGGAAGTACTTTGTCCACTTTCAGACGCTCCCTGAAAACTCATCTCTTCAGAGAAGCCTATCTTGCCCCCACCTATCAACTGTACATTTATACTGTATTAAAGTGTATTGTATTTGTACTATCTACCCTCAAGTTTTAAAGTGCTGCGTAAACTGTTGACCCTATATAAATCCTGTATAATAATAATTATGTAATGCAGGGTGCAATACATAGGCAAACTACAGGGTGGGCCATTTATATGGATACACCTTAATAAAATGGGAAAGGTTGGTGATATTAACTTCCTGTTTGTGGCACATTAGTATATGTGAGGGGGGAAACTTTTCAAGATGGGTGGTGACCATGGTGGCCATTTTGAAGTCGGCCATTTTGAATCCAACTTTTGTTTTTTCAATAGGAAGAGGGTAATGTGACACATCAAACTTATTGGGAGTTTCACAAGAAAAACAATGGTGTGCTTGGTTTTAACGTAACTTTATTCTTTCATGAGTTATTTACAAGTTTCTCTTTGTTTACAGCCATTGACATGTCGCTGAGGTTAACACGTGCGGAGCGGATAGAAATTGTGTTGATGTCTGGTGAACGCAGTAACCGGGTCATTGCAGCAGATTTCAATGCAAGACAGCCTACGAGACCACCCATCTCCCATGCTACAGTTAGCAAACT
>BLSH010106157.1:175358-202668 GCA_018402905.1 Glandirana rugosa
CCTTCCTAAAGTGTGAAATCCTGGTCTCGTGAAAAACTCTAAGCCGTGACGCAGATAAATTGACTGTTAACGCGCCAGCACAGTGTAACATGGGTTTGTTTTAAACGTAGGAAAAAAGGGGTGTTTATCTCGAAAGAAAACCACCATAAACTAGTGGAGACGTAGTAAATACTAGTGGCGATATTTATTTTTTTTCCCCGCTGTTAAAACGTTTTTTTTTGTCCAAAAGAATGAAAAACGATTTGATGTTTAGGTTTTACAACGTCGCACGACTGCGCAATTGTCAGTTAAAGCGACGCAGCGCCGAATCGCAAAAAGGGCTCCGGTCCTAAAGCTGGAAATCCTTCCGGTCCTTAAGTGGTTAATATATTTTTTTTGGATTTGTAGTTTAGCAAAAAGTAAGAAAACCTGTTTTTTTTTGCAAAATTGTCGCCCCTTTTTTTTATTTATAGCGGTGATCATAAATGATGCAGAGGTGATCAAATACCACCAAAAGAAAGCTCTATTTGTGGGGAAAAAAGGATGCAAATTTTGTTTGGGTACAATGTGACACGACCGCGCAATTGTCAGTTAAATAGACGCAGTGCCGAATCTCAAAAAGTGCTCTGGTCCTAAAGTGTGAAATCCTTCCGGGGCTGAAGTGGTTAAAAAAAGAAAAGAAAAAAATATTTCTTTCTTCATTTTCCAAAAACTTTTGGCAACAAATGAGATCTGCAAAAAAACTCACTATGCCTCTTAGCAAATACTGTACCTTGTGGTGTCTACTTTCCAAAAAGGGGTCAGCCACATCACTATTAGCCACAACTTCTGGCATTATAGAGAGTATTCATGGACTCTTTCTATGTATATCAAAATCGGACTCTACCAGATGCATGTTGTGGCAGAAATTAAGATTTGCCAGACAGGAAGCATTTTTCTAGATTACCTTAACCACTTGACCTCCAAAAGGTTTTATCTCCTTCCTGACCAGGGCATTTTTCGCTATTGTGCACTGCGCTACTTTAACTGGCAGTTAACTGGTCAGGCATTGCTGTACCAAAACTAAATTTACATTATTTT
The DNA here is from genome assembly GCA_018402905.1 of Glandirana rugosa. Lineage (NCBI taxonomy): Eukaryota > Metazoa > Chordata > Amphibia > Anura > Ranidae > Glandirana > Glandirana rugosa. The sequence continues at coordinate 176,418 of BLSH010106157.1, forward strand.
TTTCACACAAATAGAGCTTTCTTTTGGCTGTATTTGATCACCACTGTGTGTTTTATTTTTTTTATATGAAAAAGCCCAAAAATTATGAAAAAAAAATCCAATATTTTCTACTTTCTGTTATAGAAAGTATCTAATAAACTCAAATTTTGTCATAAATTTAGGCCAAAATTTATTCTGCTACATGTATTTGGTAAAAAAATCCCAATAAGTGTATATTAATTGGTTTGTCTGAAAGTTATAGCCTCTACAAACTATGGTATATATACTGGAATTTACGCAGATTTTACTTTCTGGCTGCCTATCATATTTCTTGAGGTGCTAAAATGCCTGTGTAGTCCAACCCCCCCCCCACAATGACCCATTTTAAAATACATTTTTGTTTTCTTTCCTCATTTTCCAAACACTTGTGGCAATAAATGAGATCATCAAAATACTCTCTATGCCTCTTAGCAAATTCCTTGTGGTGTCTACTTTCCAAAAAAGGGGCATTGGAGGGGTGTTTTGTACTGTCCTGGCATTTCAGGACCTCCAAAACTGTGGTAGTCAGGAAGTGTAATGAGGGAATATTGCCCTTTAAAAGCCTGAAGGCGCTTATTGGATTTCGGGGTCCTGTATGTGGCTAGACTGCCAAAAAGTCTCTCACATATTTGGGAGAAGTAGCAGAATGTGTTTTGGGGTGCAATTCCACATATACCCATGGTATGTGTGAGAAATATCTTATTAAATTGATAACTTTGTATAAAAAACCCCAAAAAGTGGCCATTTTCCATAAACTTGTGGCAAAAAATAAAATCTTCCACGCACTCAAAATGCCTCTCAGCAAATACTTTGGGATGTCTTCTTTCCAAAAAGCAGTCATTTGGGGGGTGTTTGAACTGTCCTGGAATGTTATGCCCAACATTAGAAGCTTATGCTACACATCACTCTTCTAACCACTTGAAGACCAAGCCTTTTTCTGACACTTTATGTTTACAAGAAATAAAAATGTTTTTTTTGCTAGTAAATTAATTTGAACCTCCAAACATTATGTATATTTTTTAAATTGAGGCACTAAGAGAATAACATGGTGGGTGTTGTAATTTTTTTTTTGTCATACAGTATTTGCGCAGAGGTTTTTCAAATGCACATTTTTTGGAAAAAATACACTGCTTTGAATTTTAATGCATAAAAACACAGTATATTGCCCAATTGTTTGGTAAAGTATAAAAGATGATGTTACGATGAGTATACAGATACCAAACATGACATGCTTTAAAATTACGCATGCCCATGCAACCGGGACAAACTACATACATTTTTAATATCCATAACCAACACTTTAAAAGCCTCTACAGGTTACCATTTTATATTTACACTGGAGGTCTAGTGCTAGAATTACTGCTCTCAATCTGAGGCTTGTGATGATACCTCGCATACAGAGTGCAATTGCTGCATGGGGAACGGGGGTGCTTTAATTTTTTTTTAATTATTTATTTTGCTTTTTTTATTTTTACACTGTCCTTTCATTTTTTTTTATCACTTTTATTGTTATGACAGGGAATGCAAATATCCCCTGTGACAGCAATAGGCATCGACAGGTACTCTATTATGAGGAATCTAGAGTCTGTTAGATCACACCAAGATCGGCAAAACCAAGTGATGAAATGCTTGTAGCTTATGGTTTCTTAGACCACAGTGATATTTGGAGCCGTTACAGTCTCTGATCAGCTCTATGGTCAGCTGACAGAAGCACCTGGGGCATTATCGGGTTCCCCAGTGGGATGGGAGAGCCCACGAAAGCTGTTAAAGGAGTCTTCCCCTTCCGCCACTTGTAAAAGCAATCCAGCAGCTAATTAGCCACTAGGATTATTTTTACATAAAAGCCTACCGCCAGCTGAAAGAAAAGATACTAGCTGCTGCTGGCATCATCCTGGTATAACCAAAGTTGAGTGACATGCCAGTACATTGCTGGTCTTTGTTGGGCATATATGTGATGTTCTTTTTTTTCATGCAGCCTGTGGGCTGAAAGAAAAAAAGAGAACCTAACAGATCCATGTCAATCAATGTGGATGAACAAATCTCTTCCAGAAAAAGTGTGTAGTATGCCCATTAGAATCTACCACCCTGCATCCACCCACTTCTAATGTTTTGCATACATGTAATGTACGTTTGTTTAATTCATGCCGTGGATGAAGAAATTTCTGTCAAAAAAGTTTAAATAAATATGCCAAAGCATAGGGGCGATCCGCCCACTGACCATCACAGGCCCCCATACTAGGGCATATACTGTGGATGAGAAATCTACTCCTGCAGTGCTGCAAGCATGGATGTATGTATTTTCAAAGCACACACTGCTGCTGTCAGAATAAACAGATCATTGCTGCAACTGAATGGAGCTCCAACAAAGCAAAGAACAAAATTTGCCAATGAAACACAGTAACAATAGAACATTAACTCAACTTTTTTTTATTGAAATCTGTGCCAAAAAAAAAAAGAATATATATATGCTGTAGCATAGGGGTGATCCACCCACTGACCACCTAAAGCCCCCATGCTTGGGCGCATACCTTCTTTTTTTTAACCGAGGATGAGAAATCTCCTCCAGCAGCGTTGAAAGCACTGACATACGTATTCTGAGAGCAACACCCTGTTGCTGTCAGAATAAACATATCAGTGCTGCAGTTGATTGGTGTTCCTGCAAAGCAAACAACGGTTAACAATAAAACACCAGTAACAACAAAACATTAACTCAATAAAACAACAACCTTTTAAAATTGAAATATGTGCCAAAAGAAAAAGAAAAATATATATGCTGAAGCATAGGAGCAATCTGCCCACTGACCACCCCAGGCCCCCATGCTTGGGCATATGTGTTCTTTTCTTAACTGCAAGAACTGAGAAATCTCCTCTTGCAGTGCTGCAATCACTGACGTATGTATTCTGAAAGCCCACGCTGCTGCTGTCAGAGTAAACTGATAAGCTGCAGCTGAATGGCTTTTCTGCAATGCAAACAACAATGGTTAACAATAAAACATCAGTTACAACAGAACATTAACTCAATAAAACAACACCTTTTTTTACTTTACTTTTTCATTTTTTTTAAATTTTCTTGTTTTTTTTCTTACTTTTTTTAAACTTTTTTGTAACTGCAACAGTACATTTTCCAGCCTGTGATTTTAGAGTCTCTCAGAATGCGATAGTCAGTTTCTTGACTATCTAACATCTTTCAAAACCCTTGTGTACCCTACAATGGGCTGTGCTGTACCCTATACTAATACTCGACTAGTGTATGGTAGCAAAGGAAGCAGTCATTGAAGCAGAGACCAGGTTGGCCAGGACAGGAGGGACAAAAAGTTGGGTGTCATGCTTAATTCTGCGTCTGTTACAGACACAACATCTTTGTTGACTTTTGGGTCAGGGTACCAGGGAGGACATCTGGAAAATGCACCTCATGCAACTGGCTAACTGCATCTGGATTTGGAGATTGGGCCACAGCACCTTCTGGATATAAAAGGGCCGTAATGATCGCTTCCTGAAATTTTAGGAAGGATCCACTTCTTCCTGTTGCTTTTCAAAGCAAAAAAGCATTGTACTGAGCCAATTTAAATAAATATACAGACACTTTTTTGTACCAGTGTCTGGCTTTATAGGAAACTAAGTACAGATTTATCATCTGGTCGTTAATGTCCAACCCTCCTATGTTAAGGTTATAGCTGTGGACACAGGGACTTCTCAACAACATCGTATACTGTGGAAAATTGGACTGATGTATCTGCGTGAATGGAAGACAGAACAGAAACATCCTATTTGTCCTTTACTGCTAACAATTCATCATTCCACAAGCAGGTTTTCTCCCCCTTTCTAATTTGGGTGTTTACAAGCTGTTGGGAAAAGCCCCTACGATTAGGTCGTATGGTACCATATGAGCCAATTCCAAGACAGTATAAGTATAAAGTGGTATGCTTGCATAGTAGTTTTCCACATACAAGTGGTACCCCTTTTGGAACAAGGGTGACACCAAGCCCCATGCTATCTTGCTATTACTCCCCATGTAGTCTGGGCATCTGAGGGGTTCCACATGACTATCTTTTCCCTTGTAAATCTGAAAATTACATGTGTAACCTGTAGAGATTATACATTTAGACCCCAGATATGGCACTCTTGCTAGATACTGTTTTAATGCAAGGCGGCCAGAAAAATGAATTAAGGACTCATCTATGCAGATGTTTTGTTGGGGCGTATAATACATTTGCAAATTTCTGGTTAAGGTGATTTCAGCCTCTCAACTGCAACATTTATCAGGTTGGACTGAAAGAGATAAGCTAGACCGAATACAGGCTTATTATCCAGGTATGAGGATTATCCTTTGATATCCTTTGATATCACTACTTGAGACAAGCAACCTATCCTGTGATTGGAAGACACCCACCGGGGTGCTTGAAAAAATCTGGCAGGAGATGAAATCAATAATGGGAGCTAGTGGCTTTAATAAAAATACACCGATATGGAATAACTCCAAGTATGGGGAATTGGAAAAGCTTAGGGGTTTTGATCTATGGAAAACTAAAGGGATATTGTATATGCACCAGCTATTTGTAAATGATAATTTAAAGATATTTGAACAAATTAGTCAAGAGTTCGGAATCCCTAATCAGGGAGGTTCTTTCAGTACCTACAGTTATGCTATACAACACAGGCTCACGTCCAGTTACTAAAATATAACAATATAGCACATATTATTAGATTGTTTAATGATAAGGGGAAAAAAAAGGACTCATTTCCAAAATGTATGGTATTCTGCAGGGTAAACGTCAGGATACATGTGTTATACCATTAAAGAATACACTGGGAGAGAGATTTAGGTCATATAACAGATGACCAATGGAATATGGCGTTGGCCGCTCTTCCAGTGCTCTCTTTATCCCCAATATATCATACCCCCAAGAAATTATTCAAGTGGCACTGCAGGAAGTCACCTCTCTACCCTAGATGCAACAAGGGTGCAAGGCTAACTTGATCCATATGCTCTGCAGATGTCCCAAACTACATCACTACTGGCTTGATGTTTGCAAGGAGGTGAGAGACATCTTCGGGGCAGATTTGTCGGAAAATCCAGACATGTGTCTTTTGGGCATAGCAGATGACACATTGTGGTTATCCAAGGATTACGTTTCAATATGTAGGATCCTATACCAGGTCTGGAAGCTTATAGCCCAAAAATGAATGTATATTGCTTTTTTATGATTAAAGAAAAAAAAAAAGTATTTACAAGGGGCCAAATTTTGTGGAGCAGATCATATTCAGGGTTACCCCGAGCACTGAGTGTATTGTCATTGAAATGCATAAAATACATTATATTCTCATATCTGCACCTGACCATAGCAACAGAGAACATGGACATATAATTAATTGGATCTGTGGACCAATATGACTGCAATTCATTTTTTTTTGTAATATCAATGTTGGGGGTTAGGCCCATAACAATGTTAAACTCAAAAACAGTGATTTGTTTCCATTCAAATAGTCTGGCAAAGTACAAATTAGGGTTGGCAGCAATGTACTGGTCAGCATATATAATTTCTTTGGTCCACAATCAATTAATACTGTTCTTCCGTGAAAAACGGCTAAAAAAAAAAATTAAGGGGAGTATATTTTGTTTCCACCTGAATTCCGGGTTGGGTGGTGAATGGGAGGGGGGGGGAGTACGGATGCTGCAGAATCTGTGGCCTGCCAATCAGGACTTGCAAGCACATCCTGAAGGACACTATGGGCTCTATGGGCCTGTGTTCGAATTCTTGGGGGCTGTGGGACACTACTAATGCTAGCCACCTCACCAGTTTGGCCTGCACTTCTGAGACTGGCTACGTGGCCATGAGATACTGCAGTGCTGGTGTGTAAAAATGCCAGGATGTACTAGGCTACTGGTGTTTGCCAGTTCACCAAAAGGTAGTGTGGGACTAGTACTGGCACTCTGCTGCATATGAGAATAAGTGTGCAATTCTAGCACCTCAGTAACCTAGGCGTGGGGTCAGGTACGCTTGACCTTAGCAGGGACCTCTTCTACCTCGCCTGAGCTAGGTTTGGATTCTGAGCCTGATTCTCCATCTTCATCTATCCATACATTCACTATTTTTCATCCACCCCTCTACCATTCATCTACTATTGTAATAATTGATGTTATACCACAGACTCTCTGTGTTTTTATCCATGGACTAATTGTCATTACATTGTACAGAGGAGTGCTGAATGTTTTGTGTAATTTTTACACGTTTCTTTTGACACTGTACTAATGACACTAGTGACAGTACAGTAAAAGGAAGCACGGATCACATACCTAGTACATGATCCAGCACAGGAGAGCCGTTTTTTTGCCATATATGTATGTTATGTGGTCGGCAAGCAGTTAAGCCAGCCAGAGATGGATCAAAATACCTGGTTCACCAGGAACCAATCAAAATTTGATTCATCTATGGGCAGGGTGGTTGTACTGAAGTCTATCTATCAATCAACTTCAGTGCAACCAGCCTATCAGGTTTTTCTCTATGATTACTGCCGTTGGCTATAGCCGGCAGCAGTAATCACTCTATTCTGATGGCAGGGAAACCTCCCGCTGTCAGAATACAATAGGGCAGCGGGAGGGATTCCCCCATCAACCCTGACTGTGTTGATGGGGGAATCAAGCGATTTTCTTTCCTTCAACTCATGGTTGATGGAAATAAAATTGCAAAATCTATGGCCAGCCTAAGCCTAAGTTTGGTGACCATATTCCCCCTTATCTTTATTGATCCCCTACATACTAGCTCATCCTTATCAGGGCTTGATGTGTTCAGAAAAGCCCTTCAAACACTTTGAACAGAGTGGTAATTTTAAAGTTGTGGCCTCCTATCAAGTTTAAAGCTGGCCTTCTTTTTCTGACATCTTATTACAGGATGTTTTTACCCACAGAAGCAAACTTACTGGATGTTTTTTGTTTTTACATCATTTTCTGTAAAAATCTTAGGACGTCACCTGGTTCCAATTGATCATTTTGCCAAAGTTGCTGAGTATCTTTCAAAAAATAAAGCTCACAAGCCAGTTACTACTTTAATTTTCAATGGGAGCCAGTCATTGCAAAGGTGGAAAGGTTCCCAAGTGTAATGCTTAGTAGAAGGGGACCCTGCACAGGAGGGTGGAACAAGTAGACCTGTTTTGGATTTGTTTTTTTAAATTTATATTTTTATACACATAAATGCATTTTTCTTTACTTAAATGTATTTAGAGCTTTGAGTGTAGTTTAACTTTTTTTGCTTCTGTGAATTGGTCAGAGGTCCAAGAGGTGGCTAGTCACTCAATCTTCCAATTGGGCATGAGTAGTGCTGATTTTTTTGAGAGGGATTTTTCCATTTTTTGTTTAGTGCCCTTGAAGAGAAATTGCCTTAACAGGACACAGTGGAAAGGAAACTTGGCAGAGGTTTTAAGCATTCAATACTTTATCTCAGCCCTCAAAATTTCCACTCGCTGGTGAGTGTGGGCTGCCTTGGAGGGGGAAGGGGGGTGGGCGAGCACCACTGGCAGGCGAGGTTGAATAGACACCCTTCTCCCAGCAATCGCCCAGGGGAAGAGAGAGGAGAGGAAGAGGATTGCCAGCTGGATCATCAGAGTAGGGAACATCACTGTAACAGCTTTCATTTGAATTGCTGATTGTTCCCTGGGCTCGTTGTCACATACAGCCCCGCCTCCTGGCCCAGATACTTTGATAGACAGAACATCAGTCCAATGCTGGGATGTGTGACATATATCAAAGTACCCGGGCCAGGAGGCTGGGCTGTATGTGGGGAACACTCGGCAATTCAAATGAAAGCTGTTACAGTGACGTTTCCCACTCTCTGATGATCCGGCTGGCAATCCTCTTCCTCTCTTCCCCTGCATTTGTGTAGCGGCATTGATGGACACAGGTGAGGCTGCATTGATGGACACCGGTGAGGCTGCATTGTTGGGCACAGGGGAGGCTGCATTGTTGGGCATAGGGGAGGCTGCATTGTTGGGCACAGGTGAGGCTGCATTGTTGGGCACAGGTGAGGATGCATTGTTGCACAAATAGAATGCAAAAATCAAGTCCAAAAAATAAAGTCTCTCACACACAGTCCCAGTTAAAGGAAGGTAAAAGAAGAAGAAGAAGAACTCCCAGACGTGTTGATAGGTGCAATAGGTTACATGAATACAAAGTCAGTGACTTCACAATGCTGTGACAGACCAAAGAAGGACAAATTGAATGCTTACCAGAACGGTTGGATTTACATGGTCATACGACCAGCAAATCAATCAGGCTTGTGTGGGGTGACCACAACTAGGATGATGCCAGGCTTCCACCTCTGTATCCGGTATGCAGTTGGTACCATGCAAATGTTCTGCAGGAACTCTCAAAACACCATCTCAGGTTAGGATGAGCACACATGGAGAAAAAGGATGCTCCACAAATTACCAGAGACACCTTTTTATTTCAAATAGGTGCACTTTAAGTGCTGTGCTAGGAAGTCTTTGAGGGTATGTATATGAGCAAGTAGCTCAATGTAGTCTTTATAAGAAAAGGAATACATCTGTGACAGGATATTATTAACAGTAAACCTTTGCATAGCTAGTCTGCGACCTTCTTCTTGGTGGGCTTGAGTAATAAGACAACAGTGCAAAACACAAGCATTTGCAATTCCCACCAGTCTTTCCACTCTGAAGCTGCTCTCGGTATCAAAGTAAACAGTTTCACCATCATTGCCTAAAAAGCTCTCTGGTATCTGTACATCTACTGCCAGCTGTATACATAACTGTGTCTTTTCCACACCAGGGGGCCCACAAATCTCAGTGATCTTTCCCAATGGCAATCCTCCCCCAAGAATGTCATCCAAGGCTGAGCAGAATGTGATGATACACCCCTGAGCTTGCTCCTGCTCAAACAATTCCAAAGCGGTATGATTTAGTATCTGTGAATCACTGCCTTGTCTTTTCAAAATCTGCAGTGCTTCCTGAGTGGCTTCTTCAGATATCCCAGCTTCTCCAGCCACCTGACTGCCAAGTCTATCACATCCTATCAACATGTCTGGGATTACCTTCCTTTAACTGGGACTGTGTGTGAGAGATTTTATTTTTTGGACTTGATTTTTGCATTCTATTTTTGCATTTTATATTTGCACTACTTATTTGCACCTGCAGGGGTGAGTGCGGAGTTTAGATCATATCACACACCCCATCAAAAAATCTTTTGGATTTTATTTATTTACAACGTTCACTTTGGAATAAGAGAGTATCATTTTAAGTGAAACACGAAGTATATATTTTGTTTGCATTTGCACCATTTGGTCTAGTGAAGTGTTTGAAGCTATTCCTTTTGTCCTTTTGCACAATTGTTTTCTTTTTTCTGAATTGTTGGGCACAGGTGAGGCTGCATTGTTGGGCACAGGTGAGGCTGCATTGTTGGGCACAGGTGAGGCTGCATTGTTGGGAACAGGTGAGGCTGCATTGATGGGCACAGGTGAGGCTGCATTGTTGGGAACAGGTGAGGCTGCATTGATGGGCACAGGTGAGGCTGCATTAATGGGCACAGGTGAGGCTGCATTGTTGGGCAGAGGTGAGGCTGCATTGTTGGGCAGAGGTGAGGCTGCACTGATAGGCATGGATAAAGTTGTTGTTAATATTTATTTTTGTGACTTAATTCTGCATAAAACATTTAAATGTCATTTCATGAGATAATTTATGAGGGCGTGTTTAGGGGCGAGCAGGGTAGGGGTTGGGTGGGGCAACTGCTGGCGAGTAACCCTTAAGGTCTGGCTAGTAGCTCAGGATTTTAAATTTTGAGCCCTGCTCTATCCAAAACTAAGATAAATGTTTTGTTTTACATAAAATTTAATTACAGGTCACCTTTATCTCTTGGTCAGTGCTTATTGGTATCACTTTTCTGGTGGGCATTAATAAAAACATTGTTTTCTTTTTGTTAGGGCATGTATTTGTTTTCTTGTTTAAAACAGTGATCTACAAGTATAATATGTAAATCTACCCTATTTAGCAAATATGTTACAAATCGTTATAGATAAACTTTCTAAGGAAACTTGAGTTATCAAACAATAAGGAAGGATATTCATTAATTTATGTTTATTTTATTTTCTATCTATGCTAAGCATAGTGTATAATTCTGAAGTAAAAAAGGAGCTCAATTTGTTTTTTTTTGTTGCGCATCGCTGTCTAATGGATTTGCTTTGGTGCCAAGTATAATGTTGCCAAAAACACAAAGACATTTTGTTTAATTAGTTTCATTGTGAATTGAGCCACACTAGAAAAGAGAAGGTCAGTGCAGCACAGATGCAGAAGACTCAGCTTTGTTATACTGTTCTGGAATGAAGGTTATGAGTAAATGTTGATTTATGCCCTGATTAATTGCCTGTTTTTTGGATTAAAGGATACGTTCACCTTTGCAGAAAAATGAACAAATGCACATATTTTTTGCAGGAAAACAATGTGCATTTATTATTTTTTCCTGCAGGAGCTTGGAAAGCATTGCACCTGTGATCAGTGGATTAGGAGTGCAATGTCAAGCATCTGCAGACAAGTCCTGCAGCTTTCTGCTCCTATACCCATACAGGCTGTCTGTTTGAAAGCTGCAGGGCCTGTGAATGAACTATGAAAGTGCTTATCAGCAGCCTCACAGTTCATTCAGAACTAAAATCTGTCAGCCATGGTGGCTGTTGGTACTTGTAGTTCATCCATTCATAGGGAAAATGTGAATGAATGACGTGGCTGTGTTGGCAGAGAACTGCACAGCTGCTCTCTTTTCAAAATGTGACATTGGGTGCGGGGAGAAGATCCTCACCCGCTGCCACATGAGGGCGGGATCAGTAATAACTGGCAGGAGGAGCTGGAACATGTTACATATTCTACCCTAAATATTGAGGTGAACCTTTAAGCAACACTTTAAAAATACAAGCCACCCTATAAATTGCCCATGCAGGTTTACTTTAATACCCCCCTTCCCTAGCAGTACAAACTTACCAGCTGCCCCATTCAGCAAACGCCAAAGAACACATGCAGACATCTGGTTATAGAGGAGTATGTGACTTGCTGATCATTGATCCAGTGCTGTCACATACAGGCAGGGAAACAGTACTAGTTGTGGGTATACTCTGACTACAGTGACTTAAAACTTAATTAGGGCTTTCTTCCTCATTTTTGATGGTATAACAGATCCTTGGGGAGCAAAGGTATGTATGTGCTGCTGGGGATTGAAGCATTAAAGTGTATGTTACCCCAACATTTCATGTTTCTGAGGAGTCTGTGGCACCATATACTTATATTAAAGGAGTTGTAAAGGCAGAAGTTTTTTTATCTTAATGCATTTTATGCATTAAGATAAAAAAACCTTCTGTGTGTAGCAGCCCCCCAGCACCCTGTAATTACTTATCTGAGCGCCTTCTCTCTGCAGCGATGTCCACAAGTGTCTTAGCTGTCCAAGACACTCCTCCTTATTGGCTGAGACACAGCAGCAGCGCCATTGGCTCCTGCAGCTGTCAATCAAAATCAGTCAGCCAATCAGGGGAGAGAGGGGCGGACGGGGCAAGGTCGGGGCTCTGTGTCTGAATGGATACACACAGCTCTGACTCGGCTTGGGTGCCTCCATAGAAAGCTGCTGACTGAGGGGGCACTCACCAGAGGGAGGGGCCAGGATAGCAGAAAAGGGACCTGAGAAGAGGAGGATCCAGACTGCTCTGTGCAAAACCAACTGCATAGAGGAGGTAAGTATAATGCTTGTTATTTAAGAAAAAAAAACCACAAGCTTTTACAATCACTTTAAAAACTGTCCTGTTTTTATTTTGCATTGCTTACTTTGTGCGAAATACTTGCTGATCCTGCCAGTCCACCTACTGTACTATTTCAAACTGACTATACCAAGGCATTAAAGCACATCCATCCCAGAATGGTCAGTTTTTCTCTTTGGATTCTACTTGGGAGCCCTGCAGTCTCCTTCACTAGCTCTCTAAGCCTTTTATGCAGCTAAAAACAAAGGTCACATGATCACGTATAAAAAAAAGAAAAAAAAAAGATATTTATCTTTTTTTATATATACTCAAACAATTTGCCTTGTGTTTCTATTTTAAACGGCATGGGTTGTTTTACAAGGTAAGGGTTTACAGATACTTTAAAGTGAACCTGCTGCATTCCGCTCAGCAATAAAAATGATTGAAGATAATACCTAAGTGCAGGATTATTCAATGTGTAATCCGCCATATATAACAATATACAAAAATAAACAGTGTCATTTGTGCAATGCAACCATAGAAATGTCCTTATTTAAAATGATTATGCTTCTCATAATCAATCGATTTATGCACTTCCTATCAGGTCACGTTGGGGTTAGGGGCACACCCCTAAGGTTATGGACCCTTCGGCTGACTGCTGCGAATGGAGCTCTGGGTGGTTCAGGAAAGCAGGACCACTGGAGCACAGACACGGATCACACAGGGAGCTAGAGCATAAGATTCCCCAGGGCACGGAGTCTAAGAGCCAGCAGGTTTTTACCAGAGCCTCTGATGTTGAGGATGGACTTTACTGCAGCTGACTCCAGGTCGCAGCCCCCAGAGTCTCCCCGCTCATGCTCATGGCTGGCCACTAGTGGATAGAGAGGTAGCAGCGGTCCAGGACAACAAGGGATAGTCAGGAGGACAAGCCAAGGGTCAGGGCAATGAGCAGACAGGGATAGCCAGGAGAACACGCCAAAGGTTGGGGTATCAAGCAGACAGGGATAGTCAAGAGAACAAGCCAAGGTTGGTATATGAAATCAGACGTAGAGCACACGGCAAGAACCAGACAGGAAGATCAAACACACTAATGTTGATCGGCAAGGCTGGCTTGCAGTGCACAGGGTTAAATAGCGTTTCCTGTTAGAGGCTGGGGTGGAGCCATGCTGAGGGACGATTACTTAACACACAGGTGAAAAGCACACAGTCTCTAAGCTGAGCAGAAGCAGAGAGGTAAACAGACAGGGCACGAAACATTACTGCAGATTCATGACACTTCCTTTGTGTTAATTGCTATCTCGATGTGACATATCCATGTACAAAACAGTGTTTGTAGTCTGATTATTAATTACTTGAATAATCGATTGATTACTCTGATAATTTCACCTGATGAGCAATGCTCATTCCACCACCGATCTACGTATATATTCTCACCTACAGCATTTGACCCAAAACTATTTTAGGCCAGACAACTCTCATACTGTAAAACTGTTTCCCATCAACATTTACTGTATTGAATATCATCAAAAACACTCACATTTTTAAGTACATTACTGATGCACCACAGTGTACAGTCTCCTTTCCCCTTAAGACGACTGGTCTGCAGACACTCCAGACACTCACAAAATGGCAGCTTGCAAACTTCCGGGTGTGCAGCTTGACATCATCAGCCTTGTCCTATGCAATAGGTCATCAAACACATGAGCTCATCAGGGAATTATTTTTGTATATTGTTATGTATGGTGGATTACACATTGAATATTAGTGGACAGTGCTGCATTTAAATATTATATTCAGTTTGATGTATATGTGGGAATGCATAGTGTCAGCAGCAGTCCTAAAATGTACAGATTTTTTTTATTTATATATGCACTTGGTCACACATAATTGAGCGGAAATTTTTAGATTTAGATAAAAATTATTATGTAGTCCCCCCAAAAAAAACAAAAAATAAGGGTTTAGCCTGAGCACGGAATAAGCAGAAATACTTACCTTATTCCTCATTCCCCTGGCAGCTGGTTCTCTCCTCTACCATGATGATGATGAAGAGGCCTGCAGGGCCAATGAAGAGGAGCAGCTTCCTGGATCATACGGTGGGGAGGAGGTCTGAAGAAGCAATGCATAGGGTAAATATGTCTGCTTATTCCTTATACCCCCAGATTAGACAACCATGTTATCCCTTATTCTGTAGGCCAAAGAGGGGGCACTACATGGTTAATCTTTGACTACTGGCTGGATTTCAGCTTTTACTTCCAATTTATATATACTGGGAACATTTAGATGCTGCTTAAGTAGACTGTACTGTAGTTGGCGTGTATATTGGTGTGTATTAATAACTATGGCAAAGAATTTGACTTGAAACAGGACTGTTCTGAATGGCTGACACAATGCTCATCTGTCTTGCTAAAGGTGAGGTTTATGTGAGGAGTTGGTTATTATGTATACTCTTGTGAATGGTTGTTCCAAATATATGAGAACATGGGAGCTCATCAATGTCTGGATATACTCTACTGCCCAGGGATGAAACTCAAAATTGAGAAAATGGTTATCAGTTCTCCATTTTGCATAAGGATTGCATTCCATCCAAAGGTAACCTATGATTGTACATACACACCTTCCTTACGGCCATGGCAAAACCCGGCATCAGATCACTAGGCAGGGAAGCCTTATTCTGGCTGTGAACTATTAGTACAGATTATTATACAGAACCTTTGTTTTTGTCCTGACTCCTAGCTAACTACAGTAAAGGGAAGTGTCCATATTTTAATATATTTGCTCTCAAAGGAAAAACACAATGAAGGAGATCCACAGATTACCATAATAGATCACACTTGTTGAAATGATGACAGCACCACAGGTGTTTGTAAGTCAAATGGATTGCTTTTTTGCCACAATAAAAGTCACAATAGTAGCCAATTTCATTAACCAACCATTCTCAGCTGCCTCTGTTCCAGTACTGAGGACTATTGAAGTTATGGTCCAGTGTTCCACCAACACATTAACCTTGGTAAAACACAGGAATTGATAGCATAGGGTCATCAGCTCAAATGATCATAAGCTGCTCCACTCTGCCAATAGCAAGAAACCACAGAACATTCTATTTATACTAGTCAAAAAAGAGGGCATTAAAAAAAATGGGAACAACATGCTACAGAAAGACTGTAATAAAAACGGCCTTACAAGATGTAAACTACATCATGTTGCAAAGCCTTGGAGGTATGTGGCTCCAAAGTCCAGGATATTGTAAATTACAAACTCCCATTAAAGTGGTCCTAAAGGCAGAAGGTTCTATTTTACCTTAATGCATGCTCTGCGTTAAGGTACAAAACCTTCTGTAAGCAGCTCCCCCCAGCCCCTGTACATTTACCTGAGCCTAATCTTGATCCAGTGCTGTGCACGAGTGTAGTGGTGCTCTCTCTCCTCACTGGACAGAGGCAGCAGTGGGAGCCATTGGCTCCCGCTGCTGTCAATCACAGCAAATGAGCAGAGAGCAGGAGGTGGGGCAGAGCCACGTTCTGTGTGTCAATGGACTTGCTTCTGGGGGAACTTGGAAAGGGGGAGGAGCACTGGCTTAAGACAAAAGAAGAGGATGATTGGGGCTGCTCTGTGCAAAACATTTGCATAGAGGATATAGGTATACTATGTTTGTTATTTTAAAAAAACTTTTTTTAGGTTTGCAAACACATTAAGGGCTTATGTGACACAAGCTGAGAACGGTGTTGTGTACAGAAGGTAAGATGACTGAGCAAAACTAATACATTGCTGGTTTTGGATGGAGTACATAACAACTATTTAAACTATAACTTTCCCGTATATTTTATTAATTTAGTTATTAGTGTTGGATATTTAATATACAGCTTTTTCATGTCTCCCGTGTTCTGCACTTAAAAGCCATTATATAATGTTACACGCAAGGTGTTCCTCAACCCTTTGTCCTAAACAAAACAAATGATTCTGGGTGATAGTCATCTGTAATGATAAATACATAAAGTAAAGGGTCATTCATTTTTGTGTTTCTAAACTTTGCGATCCTATTATGTACAATAGTCTTTGTGAAAACAACTATCTTGTTTATTAAAGTATTATGGTACAACGTTGCCCTTTTATTTTATTTTTGCCAAAGCAGACCCTCTTATATTCTGTGGCATCATAAAACAAGACCAGCAGCACAAAGCCAGTGCAAGTTATCTAAGTTATAGAGAATGAGTTATGGGTAAGGTAGTATCCCTTAGCTCATGTCAGCTCCTTCAGAGCCTACTGTTTTATTTGGCTATAAAAGTTTAAGTGAAATGACATTAATCACGGAGAGGCTTTCTAACACCTTCACTTATTGACTGCCAGAAGAGAAGACACTTACACATTCTGCAATCTACCTTCTCAGTATCTGCAGCAAGAAAAATAACCAGCAGAAACATTGGGAAAGGATTGCACATTCACATAAATTTTAATGCCAATGACATGTACTGTTTTCTAATGCCACAATATATATGCACTAGTATTATTGATGTGTACTGCGATAATTACTACTTCTAGTATAGTATTTCTATTATTAGTATGATATTATTATGGAATGTTAATAATCACATCAGAAGGTCATTGTTGTTGTGTTAGGAGTTCTAGAATGTTGAGAAATGTTCTACCCTCCACCCTTCATCTTTGATGAGTTGGACAGGAATAGGCTGGTATCATGCCCACAACCACTAACCTGCAAATGAGATACTTTTATGCATAATTAAAAAAAAAAATCATTTTTTTTTATCTTTGTTGAACCCCACAACAGTCATATAAATAAGTGAAACATGCTTTTAACATCTACAAATTTCATTCATCCAAATGTTCTAATGAGCTGAGCATTTATATGTGCAAATACGTTTATTATAAAACCCAAATCTGTTTTGGTTAGAGTGGGGAAGTATAATAACCTCTTTTTATTGCCATATTACACTTGGCATGCTGTCTTACTAGAACACCTGCTGGTGGCACTGTGGTCTCTGGACTTAAAGCGGACGTTTACCTATAACGGCTTGATAATTAATGTTCTATAACAAAAGAACATACATTTCACATTAATAACAATGCTGCCCAAATTAACGTGTGTTACAAATTGCCTCTAGCATTGTTCCTGTTTCTTCTTGCTGAATGCCACCATTTTGTTGAAGCCCAGAGCAGTCACTTCCTTTTTGGAAATTCTCCACCTCTCCTTGGTCTCAAACACTATATATCACTTTAACCATTTCAGATTTGCGCTATACTTAACTGACGTCAACAGACGTCCTCCCCTTTGGCTCGCGCCAGGCGCGCTCTCGGCGCCGCACGCCGCGTGAGCGTGCCCGTGGGTCGGACTTGATGTCCGCCGGAGACCTGCGTTCCCTGTACAGAGAGCCAGAACGGGGAACCGCAGATGTAAACATGGCAGTTCCCCGCTCTGAGGGGAGGGGCATGACAAATCTACTGATCCCTGCGATCGGGATCAGTTAGATCTTTTATTTCCCTGTTAGCCCCGCCCCCACACAGTTAGAACACATACAGGGAACACATTTAACCCCTTCACTGGCCCCTTAGTGTTAACCCCTTCCCTGCCAATGACATTTATACAGTAATCAGTGGCTATTTTTAGATTTGATCACTATATAAATGTCATTGGTCCCAAAAAAGTGTCAAAAACGTCAGACATGTCTGATAAAAATCGCAGATTGCCGCCATTACCAGTAGAAAGAAAATAAATAGTAAAAACACCATAAACCAATGTCCATAGTTTGTAGGCGCTATAACTTTTGCGCAACCCAATCAAAATATGCTTATTGTGATTGTTTTACCAAAAATATGTAGAGGAATATATATCGGTCTAAACTGATGAATAAATTAGTTTTTTTATTTTTGGATATTTATACTAGCAAAAAGTAAAAAATATTGTTCTTTTTTCAAAATCGTTGCTCTTTGTTTGTGTATAGCGCAAAAAATAAAAAACCGCAGAGGAGATCAAATACCAACAAAAGAATGGCAAAAAAAGGATGCCAATTTTGTTTGACTACAACGCCGCATGACCGTGCAATTGTCATTCAAAGAGTGACAGCGCGGAAAACTGAAAATTGGTCCGTGCAGACGGGGGGGTTTAAGTGCCCAGTAAGCAAGTGGTTAAATAAAATGTACACAATTCCAGCCTTGATTTTATGTCTTGGCTCAGAGAGGAAGGCTGACGGAAGCTTTACAGTGCTGAAGTTTACAGGCTGCTGATGAGGGAGCAAGGAGAGAATATCAGGGAGATAAGACATTATCATTTTATGTTCAACTCATTTGTGTCTCCCTGGCAGTGGAGTTTGTCTTGCCACCTGTCCTGCTTTTCTCTTCTTCCTAATTTGTGTTCCCTCCACACAGTCTGTGTCATTCCTGTTGCTCTCTTTCCCTTTAACCACTTGCTGACCGTGTAATGTATATAAACGGCCGCAATTGTTCTGGGAGGGCGAACTATACCGTCCTCCCAGAATCGCGCTCCCACATGCCCCCTGGTCTGTGAGACCCGGCGCACCATGGATCGCAGTAAATGGCCACTCGCAGCGGCCGTTTACCACGTGATCGCACTGTCAAATGACCGAGCGATAAGATGTAAACAAACCGGCGGATATCCAGCTTGTCTCTCCCCTCTCTGCACCAATTGGTGCAGTGTGAGAGGAGAGGGGGATAGATAAGAAGCAGCAGTGCTGTGGGCAGGATATGAAGTGCCCACAGCACTGCTATTTGCCAGTCTGGACCCCCCCATCCAACCAGCCTCACCCATCCAGCCCCATCCATGGTCACCCATCCAGCCTCATGCATCACCCATGCATCCATGCTCACCCATCCAGCCTCATGCATCACCCATGCATCCGTGCTCACCCATCCATGCGTGTTCACCCATGCATCCATGTTCACCCATCCAGCCATGCTCACCCATGCATCCATGTTCACCCATCCAGCCATGCTCACCCATGCATCCGTGTTCACCCATCCAGCCATGCTCACCTATGCATCTGTGCTCACCCATCCAATTGTGCTCACCCATGCATCTGTGCTCAGCCATCTAGCCATACTCACCCATCCAGCCGTGCTCACTCATGCTCACCCATGCATCCGTGCTCACCCATGCATCCATGCTCACCCATCCAGCCTTATCCATGCTCATCCATGCATCCGTGTTCATCTATGCATCCGTGCTCACTCATGCATGCATGCTCACCCATGCATCTGTGCTCACCCATCCATGCATGCTCATCTATCCATCTGTGCTCACCCATTCATCTGTGCTCACCTATGCATCCGTGCTCCACCATCCATCTGTGCTCACCCATCCATCTGTGCTCACCTATGCATCTGTGCTCACCCAACCATCCGTGCTCACCCATGCATTCATGCTCACCCATGCATTCATGCTCACCCATCCATGCATGCTCACCCATGCATGCATGCTCACCCATGCATCTGTGCTCACCCATGCATGCACGCTCACCTATGCATCCGTGCTCCGCCATCCATCTGTGATCACCCATGCATCTGTGATCACCCATCCATGCATGCTTACCCATGCATCTGTGCTCACCAATGCATCCGTGCTCAGCCATTCATCCATGCTCAGCCACCCGCACCCGTGCTCAGCCATCCCCATCCATGGCTCATCCACCCCCATTCGTGCTCATCCATACCACATCAGTTCTCATCCATGACACATCCATGCCACTACAGTGCCCATCCGTGCCACTACAGTGCTCATCAGTGCCACTACAGTGCCTCACAATAGTGTAATAGGTAGTCAAATTAGATTTGAAATGTATGCCCCTAGAACACCTGTTGGTGATCCCTGCATGTTGGGCCTCTGTATGTGGTCAGGCTGTGTAAAAGTCTCACACATGTGGTATCGCCATACCCGGAAGGAGTGGCATAATGTATTTTGGGTGTAATTTTTGCTATGTACATGCTACGTGTTATAAATATTGTATAAATGGACAACTTTGTGTAAAACAAAAAATGCATTGTCATTTTTTCCCCACATTTTCCAAAAACTTGTGGAAAAAAATGACATGTTCAAAAGACTCATATGCCTCCTGGAATATACATCGGGGTGTTTACTTTCCAAAACGGGGTCATTTTTTGGGCAATTCCATTGTCCTGGTACTCCAGGACCTTCAAAAGTGCAAGAGGTAGTCAGGAAATTACACAACTAATTTATGCTCCTAGAACGCCTGATGGTGCTCCCTGCATGTTGGGCCTCTGTATGTGGCCAGGCTTTGAATAAGTCTCACACATGGGGTATCGCCATACTCTAGGAGGAGTAGTAGAATGTGTTTTGGGGTGTAATTTGTGGTATGTATATGCTGGGTGTGAGAAATAACCTGTTAATATGACAATTTTGTGAAAAAAAAACAGAAAAAAAAATCTTCATTTTGCAAAGAATTGTGGGAAGAAAAAATTACAACTTCAAAAAACTCGCCATGCCTCTTACTAAATACTTTGGAATGTCTACTTTCCAAAAAGGGGTCACGTGGAGGGTATTTGTACTTTCCTGGCTTGGTAGGGTCTCAAGAAATGAGATAGGCCATCAGTACATCAATGTGTGATCAATTTTCAGTGATTGGTACCATAGTTTGTGGACTCTATAACTTTAACAAAGACTAAATAATATACACTTATTTGGGTTATTTTTCCAAAGATATGTAGCAGTATACATTTTGGCCCAAATTTATAAAGAAAAATTACTAGTTTGCAAAATTTTATAACAGAAACAAAGAAAAATGCATTTTTTTAACACAAATTTCGGTCTTTTTCCATTTATAGCACAAGAAAATAAAAACCCCAATGGTGACTAAATACCACCAAAAGAAAGCTCTATTTGTGTGAAAAAAAGTGAAAAAAAAAGGGACAAGCATTTCATATGGATACTGTGTAGTATGACTGAGTAATTGTCATTGTGAAAATGTGAGAGCGAAAGCTGAAAATTGGTCTGGTTAGGAAGGGGGTTTAAGTGCCCAGTGGTCAAGTGGTTAAGTAAATCCTAGAGATGTCAGCTGGTCAGCCTCTAGTGGCTCTGATTTTAGGCACAGTGCAGAGAATAGAGAGCAACTGAGCATGTGCAGTGAAGGCTAAGACAGTGCATTACTGGATTATAAGTAGGATATGCACTTATTTTTTATGTTTTACAAAGCTATACCTGCAAAACCGGCCAGCCTGAAGTAATCTATCAGGACTAAATTTCTGACTAAAGTTCCACTTTAAATAGTTCAATTGCAATGCCCAGCGGCACTGGGTGATGCAGCCAGCATCAGGTGGCGATTCATGTCTGGAGTCTTCCTGGAGCTGGAAGACTATTTAACTCCACATCAGAAATCACCTAGTACTTTAATATTTGGCCTGTATGCCCATTCACATTGTATCTTGTATATTTTCTATCTCTCTTGACCTGCTCTGACCTGCTCTGATCTGCATTCTTTCTGCTATTTAGCCTTCCACTGACATTTTTTTGCCTTGCTTCCCTTTACTTTTTTTCCCTGCTAGTTTGTGTATGTAGTTAGTTAGGTAGGTAGTTTGCTTCCCACTTTGCACCCTTGTTGCACTAGTTTGGTTATGATGTAGTTTGCTCCTAAATACATTGTATCCTATTCGCATCCATTGTGGGGGGAAAAAAACGCTCAAAAACGCTAGTGCAATAATGCTGAAAAACTCACTACAAAGCTACTGACGTTTTTACAATATTTTTTTTTAATGTCCTCTGTGCATGAGGTCTAAAGGTCAGCAGCTACAGTATTTGTAGTTGCTGACTTTTAATTTTTTTCCCAGGCGGAACTCTGCTTTAAGCAATTTATTGTTTTCTTTTTTTAATAGTAGTTTATTGTTATCCGCGATGTAAGAGAACACTTTTCGCCCATCTTCCCTTATCCCAGTCTGGCCATGGTAGCCAGGATTCGTTGTGTGGCAAAGGTCCTGGTATTGCTCATTGCTCATTCTGTTTCTATAAAGAAACCACTGTGAAGCTGGCCATTATTACATCCCTGATTCCCTAGTGGACTCTTGTTAGCTCTTATGAGCAATGCTCCTGAATACCAAATGTGCTGTTTACAGCAGAGCCCTGGTTTTTACTTTAATTCAACTTTAAATGCCTTTAAAATGATAAATGGTGTTACCATATAGCTAAATACCCCCAAGTCCTTTGGCAGTTCTTGCCCATGTGATTTAAACACTCCTTTATTATTAATAAAACCTGCCTTACAAAGACATCTATCACCTCTATGTAAGCTTTTGTCCTCATCACAATGAAATTTCACTTCCTCATGTGCAGAAATGTATATGATTACATGTATCAAATGTAAATGAATCACAAAAATTACATGATATTAATAATCTTATAAACATAGTGATATTAGTACGTAGCGTAGAACAGTTACAAGGGAAATGCTTGCAAACTCTTGGCAAGGAAAATCCAACTGTAAAATTAAAGAATGAATAGATCAATTATATCCAAAACATTGCTCCAGGAATACTACCCCTGCTTCCTACTGCTATGGCCTCCAATGTCAGGTGAGGGTGCTGACTCTGCTTGCAGGCAGGAACATGAAAGAAGAACACTGGGCAGCCGCACTCCTCTGCAATATTTTTATTGAAAATCAGCAGTTACAGCATGGGTGAACCACAGGTCTTAAGCACCCATAATAGGTGCAAAATGCGTCTGCTGAGACCTGTTGTTCACCCATGCTGTAACTGCCGTTTTTAAATAAAGAGATTGCAGAGGAGTGCGGCTGTCCAGTGTTCTTCGTTCATGAATAGATCAATTAGTTGTTCAGCAAACATAAGATAATTCAAAACCACTAAGTTCAGAACAATCTTTCTATAGAAGTGACTCTTGTTGAAATGAATGAATTGTAAAAAGTAGAGAACAAAGCAAGCATCAAAAAGACTGTAAACATCATGAGAATTGGATCCAACCAAGGTTAAAAGAAAAGAAGTAAACAGATCAATTGACAAATAATTCTGCACCATTAGGTCTTAGTGGCAAACCTCTGGACAAATTACATTTTGGAAATTGTAACAAAGAAGGAGCACTCTATATTTTGACATGCAGGCATGGTTCATTCCGTATAGAAAAATAAAATGTGTCCAATGCATTCATTGCAGTCTTTCCAACAGTGAGGCTGGGTTCACACCTATGTGAATTGGATGTGGCTTACACCGCATCCAATTCACCGGACACTCGAAAACACATTGTTTTCAATGTGTCCAGTTCACATATGTGCGGTGTATTGGTGGTCCGCATTGCACAGAAAATGTGCGTGCAATGTTCAATGGGAACGCATCTGACATGAAGATGTGTTTCGTATTGAATGGGGATCTTTCCCCTTCCTCGCTGCACCTCACTCTCGGGAGGGGAGAAGACGCCGGAGCTGATTTAATAAAATATTTTAAAAAGCTGTGTAGTGTGTTTTTTGGTACACTTTTTTCCAGGTAAATGGGGAGGGGTATGATGTACCCCATACTCATTTACATAGGGTGGGGGGGCCGGCATCTGGGGGCCCCTTTATTAAAGGGGGCTTCCAGATTCTGATAAGCCTCTGCCTGCAGACCCCGACAACCAATGGCCAGGGTTGTCGGGAAGAGGCTCTTGTCTCCATCAACATGGGGACAAGGTGCTTTGGAATGGGATGCCCCCCCTGCCCCAAAGCACCCATACTCCCCATGTTGAGGGCATGCAGCCTGGTACGGTCCAGGAGGGGGGGCGCTCGCTTGTCCCCACCCCCTTTCCTGGCCTGCCAGGCTGAGTGCTCGGATAAGGGCCTGGTATGGATTTTGAGGGGGACCCGACGCCATTTTTTAGGCATGGGGGCTTCTCTTAAAATCCATGCCAGATCGAAGAGCCTGGTATGCTCTTGGGGGGGAACCCCACGCAAATTTTTTGCGGGGTCCCCTTTAAGACTCCCAGCTCATCGTGATCCGACTTCCAGTGTAGCTTCTATTCAAATCAATGGGGGCAGAAAACGCAGCTGAAAGCCAGCGTGAAAAAACGTGCATTGACGTCAATGCAAAACGCAGAGAAAAACTGTGATTTTTCCCCTGACGTCAGGCCCGTATTTCCATAAGTGATGCTTTAATTTCTGCTGGTTACAAGTTTACAGTTACAGTGTGGCTCTAGAATTATTGCTCTCACTATAACGATTACGGCGATACCTCACATGTGTGGTTTGAACACCGTTTACATTTATGGGCGCGACTTACGTATGTGAGCACGGAGGGACGGGACACTTTAAATTTTTATTTTCTTATTTATTTTATTTTATTTTTTATTTTTACACTGTCTCTTAAAAAAAAAAAATTCTGGTCATTTTTATTGCTGTCACAAGGAATGTAAACATCCCATGTGACAGTAATAGGTGGTGACAGGTACTCTATATGGAGGGATTTGGGGTCTATAAGACCCCAAACCCTTCCTTTACTCTTATCAGCATTCAAAATGCCAAGTTTGGCTGTTTTGAACACTGACATTTTTTTTAAATCTGGCGCCTTTAAGTTTCCAGTAAACCCTGAAGTGATGGGATACTACTTCCTAGCCCCGATCAAAGCTGATTGTGGCTTCATTTGGGTCTTCGAGCAGCCGACTAATTATGAAGTCACAAATAATGGAATAAATAATGCAATAAAAAATGCAATAAAAAATGTTGCAAACTGTGCAACCAGATCAATCTATCCAAAAGTGTCACACACACAAATGAGACCTTAAAGATCATGGGATCATACAGCTGTACCTCTAGTAATGTGGTGTACCTCATTCAATGCAAAAGGTGCAGCAAAGGATGTTATGCTTGGGAAACAGGACAGAAATTGCAAACAAGGATGAATTTACACAGACATTCTATCAAGGAACATAAAGAAGATGATTTCTGCACACCTGTGGGACATAATTTCCCACAACTGGACCACACTGTTGAAGACCTCAATGTTTTAGTTCTTAAAGGGAATTTCAGAACTATCCGGGAAAGGAAAACATTTGAACTAAGAATGATTCTTCTTGTTGACACCAAAAATAACAGTTTAAACTTCGATGTAGGTTTTCTTACTCATTATTCTAACGTTTTACGACCCCCTCTGTGACTTTCATCCCCCCTCCCCAGTCTATAGCTCTCCCTCTGTGTTATCTCACTGACTCTACTGCTAGCTTTATTACCATTTGTGTTTGTTTTTCCTTTCCCTCAGAGATTTTTTACTTTTCTTTTTTCTTCTTTTTTTAACATTTGGCTAAAACTCTTGTGATTCAGTGCTGCTTGGACCTTGAAGAAGGGGACACACCCTGAAAGCCTGTCCTGAAAAATTGTATGCTAGTGCAAATAAAAACAGTATCACGGACAGTACTCAATTTTCTCTGGCAAAATTGCACTAATATGGCTACAATCCCGTCAAGCATAGTGACTTGGAAAAATTCTTGCCACTGGTGGTGCTCTTTTGTCCTGATGAGCCTCAAATGTATGGGAACTGCCTTTTGCAGGTTTTCAAAGTTCCAAAAGATGTCAAACTCTTTAATCACTTGTGAGTAGTGTTGAGCGAACCCGGACTGTAAAGTTCGGGTCCGTACCGAACTTTGGGGTGTCCGGGACCCGGACCCGGACTTTTCAAAAAAAGTCTGGGTTCGGGTCCGGGGTTCTGGTAATTTTACTAAAAGTTCTTAAAATTGCTGTAAAAAAGTCCAGGAAAGTCCTAGAGGTCTGCAAAAGGAAGGAAATTGGGGTAAGGGTGGGACAAGTGCCATGCAAAGAAATGGGGACAGGGAAATAACTAAATGCATTTTTTAAAAAATAATTTCATAAAAAAATCAAAAATGGAGGTTGAAGTGTACCATCTTCAAACTGTGTCTGAAAAGTATTAATTAACGGTAGAAGCCATATCACTGTTCTAAAATCATCTTCAAACTGTGTCAAAAAAAGTATAAATAAGCCGGGAGAATCCATATCACTATTCTGCAAACATCTGGAAACTGTGTGTAACACTTTAACTAAAACCGGGACTAACCCATATCACTGTTCTGCAAACATCTGGAAACTAACACTTTAACTAAAACCGGGACAAACCATAATACTGTTCTGCAAACATCTGGAAACTATGTGTAACACTAACTAAAACCGGGACTAACCCATATCACTGTTCTGCAAACATCTGGAAACTGTGTGTGAAACTATAGCAGAGTGAACCCATATCCCTGTTCATCTCTCTGCTATAGTTTCACACACAGTTTCCAGATGTTTGCAGAGCAGTGATATGGTTTAGTCCCGGTTTTAGTTAAAGTGTTACACACAGTTTCCAGATGTTTGCAGAACAGTGATATGGTTTAGTCCCGGTTTTAGTTAAAGTGTTACACACGCTTTCCAGATGTTTGCAGAACAGTAGTATGGTTTGTCCCGGTTTTAGTTAAAGTGTTACACACAGTTTCCAGATGTTTGCAGAACAGTAGTATGGTTTGTCCCGGTTTTAGTTAAAGTGTTACACACAGTTTCCAGATGTTTGCAGAACAG
>BLSH010106157.1:204923-221584 GCA_018402905.1 Glandirana rugosa
CTGACCCCCTTTTTTGTTGTCATGTGACTATTTTTACTAAGACAACCGAACAGTAAAATTGTATTTTTAAAATATTAAAAGTTGTTTATTTATTTGCAAATAATTAAATGAAACTATAAAATTCACGGAATGAATTAAACGTAATCAAGAATTGGTGAATTCCTGGCCTTCCTAAAGGTCGAAATCCTGGCCTCGGGAAAAACGCTAAGCCGCGACGCAGCGAAATTGACTGTTAACGCGCCAGCACGCTACAACATGGGTTTGCTTTAAACGAAGGAAAAAAAGGGTGTCTTCTTTTGTTTATAGCGGCGATCAGAAATGACGCAGAGGGGATCAAATACCACCAAAAGAAAGCTCTGTTTGTGGGAAAAAAAGGAAGCAAATTTCGTTTGGGTACAACATCGCACGACCGCGCAATTGTCAGTTAAAGCGACGCAGCGCCGAATCGCAAAAAGGGCTCCGGTCCTAAAGCTGGAAATCCTTCCGGTCCTTAAGTGGTTAAGAACTAATGCAAATTAAGTAAGGCACTTAAAATATCAAAGTAAATTAATAAACGTTTATTTATTTGTTGAAAATTATAAAATTTTTATGTTAAAATGACAAGCCAACAGAATCATTTTTATCAGTGTACTGTTGTTTTTTCCCCCAGTCCTTTGAATATCCAGTTGGACTTAGCTTGCATGATGTTGATACAAACTTTTTGTCAAATTATTTTTTATAATACAAACTTTCTTTGAGGTAGTGGATGTTTTTCTTCTCTTTTTTTTGCTTCCATTGTTCTACAATGTAGGCTTTCCATTGTGTAACAGTATAAAAAAAAAAAATAAGAAAAAAAGAACAGGAATATATATATATATATATATATATATATATATATATATACACATATATATATATATATATATACACATATACACATACATCAAGCTCTATTTATTCATTTTCATCAATTGCTGCTGATTCCATGCCAGCTTCAGTGTGTGCATCTTTCAAGATCCCTCACTACCGTTTATGGGAAGCACAAGATAGATGTCACAAAGAGGAATAATCAACAGACTGCTCGTAGCTTGGAACATTTTATTCATCACTATTGCACATGAAATTTCCCTTATCTGGATGTTTTATATTTGAAGTGTATATTCTATTAAGGAGATATTGCTCGACTCACTGGATAATATCTAGTTTTTTTTTTTTTGCTTTGATAATAAGCCCTCATACACACAGGCGTTTTTTGACACCACATTTTTGGGCGTTTTTTGCAGCTCTCCATGTTATTCATTTTTTGAGCAGTAGAGGGCGTCGGCGTTAGTGAGCTGTTTCTAGAACGCGGGACCAGCGCGTTCTGAGGCTGTAACGTTTTGGCGTTTTTGACGCCGACGCCACAAAATGCTCACTAACGCCGTACCGGTGTTAACCGGCGTTTTTTGACGCCGATGTTCTATGGTTAAAAATAGCAGAGGAATTATTTTTTTTTTAAAATGCCTACTGACGCTGATGCTCACTAACGCTCATTGACGCTGATGCAAAACACACAGATTTTTCCCTGACGTTTTGCTTATTTAAACGTCCGTGTGTATGAGGCCTAATTTTTGCTTGAATAATATTTGGTTTGTTTGGACATATTGAGAGCAGCGCTGCACAATATATTTTTATTTAGGTTTCCCATGTTACTATAGATGTATGGACTTTTTGGTTTATATTCATAACTGTACCAATACATGTTCAGGAATTCATAGTGGGGCACTGTAATCATAGGTCAGATGATATAAATTTCTAACTAATCTAATGTGCTTGCTTCCCACAGTTATGTTTTATAATAATTTTTTGTGCAGCACATGATATTTTAATAGCCATGTAGAACTGTTAATTATGCTGTACTGATACTGCATGTCTCTGAGATGTTAAAGGCAAGTAACACTAATACCTGACTCTGTAGATATGCTAATATGCCTTCATTTGCTGTTGTAGTGTTGATGGGGATGGCACCTGTAGTGATGTCTTAGGCTATTTTTCCATTGGCAACAAATGCAGCATCAGAACATCCAGTACAAGGCCTGCACTCTGACTTTGCTCCAAGTATATCGATTGGCATGGTTTCAATGTTGCATGCACAAGGCAATGCAAAGCATAGAAAAGCTGGACAAAAAAGTGTGAGCTGAGCTGTTGGACATACTGATAGAAGGTACTTGGAAGGTGTCACGAACAACTGCTAAGTGCAGTTTTTATGACACTAAAAGATATTTATCATCATTGACTTTTCACTTAAAACTTACTGCAGTTCTGAAGCAGTGGTAAATTATCACTTCACACGAGGCAGATTCTGAAGATGAAGCAACACATTAAAAACAGGGATATTATTTTTATGTAGACCTTAATTTAAACATTATTGTTCAGTGAATGTGTTTCTGTTATTCAATGTTCACAGCTACAAAAATAAATCAAATTCATAATAATCAAAGTAAATATAATTTAAGATCTCAATAGCATTAAAGTGGGTTAAGGCTTTGTGAGCACCTGGCAGATTTTTAAATACATGTCTCAGTTGTAAATGTTCCACAAAGCCTATGACTATCTTTATCTATTTGGAGCTTGCATTGTTCCCTCTGTGAAAACGTCATGTAATCTGCCATTTGGCCTGTAGATGTCAGTGTTTAGCTTGGTGAGCATTGCAGTTTGCTAGTGTTAGTCCATATCAATCTGCAACAAATTCATATGCAATACTAAGGCAGATATTTGGAAGTCCTACTCATTGAAGAAGTAGAATGTCAATCTCCAGACATGAACTCTCACTCCTCTAGTTGCAGTATTTACTCTTGCTTCAGTCTTAAAGTGGTATGAAACTCATATTTTGTTTTCCTAAATTAAATATTAATAATTTAACGTGGATTTGTTTTTTTTTTTGTTTTTTTTATATAGACTTCCTCTTTGAAGCTTCCTTTTGAAATTGTCTCCCGGCCACGCTAATACTTTCCTGTTACATGTGTACCCCCCAGTGACACCAGGATATCAGAACTCTGATAAAGAGGGTCCACTCCTGGATCCAGTCAGTAGTTATGTATGCTAGAGGCAGTGGCTGCAAGCTTTCTAACAGGATCCACTACATGGATTTTTTTCTGTGCAGTAAGATTTGAGCAGTTATCTTCCTAAATTGTATTTTATATAATATAGCAGGTCTATAAACAATGTTTTGCTATTTTAATTCAGTTCTAATTCTAATTTAAATTTCATTTAATTTTTTGAAATGTTTTAATAAAGCGTATATGAAGGTGTCACACGATGCTTGTGCACTTTCTGTTTGTTATATACTAAAGATAGTGTATAAACTACTGTATGTACTTTTGCACTGGAAAAGCTGGAAATGAGGACAGTAAAACAGCTAATATACAGGCGGTCTCCGAGTTACAAACAAGATGGGGGAACTGTAGGTTTGTACTTAAGTTGAATTTGTTTGTAAGTCGGAACAGCTACATTTTTTAAGTGTAGCTTCAGCCAAAAAAAACTATTTTTAAGTTTTTTGGATAGCATAGGGAAGGTTTAACACCCTTGTAATGTTTGTTTTGCTGTCTGTGTTTCTGTTCAGAAGATTTCACCTCACTTCCTGTCCCTGTGACAATTGGATTTTGAAAATTTTGGGTTGTTGTGGAAATAAACCTTGGTGATAAAGGTTCAGCAGAGACACCTTTTTCCCATAATAATTCTTACAGGAGTGAATTTCCCTTCCTATGGGGAGATTTCCTCTCACTTCCTGTTGTCTCCCTCCGTTTGTAAGTAGGAGTCGTTTGTAAGTCGGATGTTTGTAAGTAGGGGACCGCCTGTAATGCAACAATGTACAGTTTATCATTGGTCCTTTCCATATGTTGGCAGTAACATATGCCCTAAAATATTATGTGATTATGCTAAGTTTTTACAGTACTTCATGGTGACTACAAAGACCAGAGTAAGGGTAGGTTGTATTGCAACCTGAAAATAGGGATTTAACCACTTGCTGACTGCCCTATAGCAGCTGTGCACTGGATCACATCTATATGTAAACAAGGCAGAGTTCCATTCTGATGGGGGGGAAGGAATATATTCTGTGTTCCTGCAAAGCAGGGACTCAAATCTATCTCTTCCCCTAGTAAAAGCAGCACAGATAGTAAACACAAATACTGACTAGGCACACAGTTAACCCTTCGATTGCCTTAGATGTTTAACCCCTTCCCAGCCAGCGTCATTAGTACAGTGATGGTGCATAATTTTAGCACTGACCGCTGTATTAGTGTTACTGTTTCCCACAAAGCATCAAAAGTGTCAGTTAGTGGCCGATTGTCCACTGCAATATAGCAAGCTCGCTATAATTCGCTGATCACCGTCATTACTGGTATAAAAAAAAAAATCCTGTATATATTCCATAGATTGTAGATGCTATAACATTTGCATAAACCAATCAATATACACTTATTGGGATTTTTTAAACCAAAAAAATGTAGCAGATTGGCCTAAATTTATGAATATTAGATTCGATTTTTTTTCAATTTTTTTTTAGATATGTTTTATAGCAGGAAGTAAAAAAAATATTATTTTTTTTAAATTGTTAGTATTTTTTTATTTATAAAAAATAAAAAACACAGTGGTGATCAAATACCACCAAAAAAGCTCTATTTGTGGGAAAAAATGACATACATTTTATTTGGGTACAGCGCTGCATGACTGCACAATTGTCAGTTAAAGTAACGCAGTTCCGTATGGCAAAAAGTGGCCTGGTCATGAAGAGGGTAAATCCTCCAGAGGTCAAGAGGTTAAACACAAGTAGTTTGTTTTCATAGAAGGAGTTCAGTTTTTTTTTTTTATTCAAAGCTATAATGTGGATGTTATAAGGACATTAGCAATAGTGTTTAATGAAGTTCTTATCTTAGAGCAGAACCCCAGACAAATATAATAACATAACTTACAATTTCTGCAGTGTTTGCCTTCCCCAGAGATTTTTCCTGCAGTACTTTTTCCTGTCACTAGACTCCACAGTCTGATGACCAGCATCATTCAGCCCACTTCCTTTGAGCCCAGATGATCCTGGATCCACCCGGCCTGTGACTAGGCAATGAAAATAGAAGGAGCACAGTGATGAGCTCTTGTCACGCACCTGGTGGTGGAGTCTGTCTTGTGCAGGGAGCAACCACTCTTATGGCCCTGGTTCGGGAACCCCTGGTAGAGCAGACAGGGAGTTCTGGAGCACAGGGTGGCACGAGGGCTGGGCTGGTTCACTGCAGGTGGTGTGAGAAGTCCTTTCGTGGCTCGTGCAAGTAAGTAGAGTGGTGGCACAGGCTGGCTTGGCTACTGGCTGGCAATGTGTTACAGAAGGTGCAGTCAGGTACAAGCAGGGTCTTCTACAGGCTGGTAGCAAAGGCACATGGGAGAAGCAGAAGAGTAGTCGTGGGCAAGCTGGGGGTTGGTGCAGGCAGAGATCAAGCAAGGTCAGGACGAGCTGGGTCACAGGAAACAGGTAACAGGTAATCAGGATATCAGGCACTCTAGAACACGGACATGCTGTAGAATGGACAGCGGTGGCTGCATGGTGCTGTCTGATTTAAATGGATTGTTTGGTGCCACAGCGTCGTGCACGTGCCCGCACACCTGCCGCGTGCCTGTGCAGAGGAATAGACATTCCGGGAGGACTTGTAACAGAAGTTCCCTGAATAGGCATTCCAGAAGGATTTGGAACAGAGGTTCCCTGAATAGGCATTCCGGAAGGATTTGTAACAGAGGTTCTCTGACAGTGCCTCTCTTTGTCATTCTGCCTTATCTTACTATCAACATGTTTCTTGTCTGCACACGCACCTACTGGCTTCTTTTAATACTTTATCCTCGCACAATCCAGCCCTGCTATCCAGAGACTGCAAGAAATTTAAGTCAAATTTAGGTACACTGCTTGCATTTAATGATATATTCATGATTATGGAGCTACATTCATTTTTAGATTTTATATCTGCCTAGAGTTCAGAGTTCTACCTGTAATTCCTCATTGCTATTGATCTAGTGATCAGTTTTTCTAGAAGCATGATCATCATCAGTATGTTGGATTTCGAGCAGCGCATTTATGTGTTGACCACCCTCTAGTGTAGTTTAAGTGATATATTTTTCTCTTAAAATATAGCATTTGTCAAAGGAGAGTTGGCTAATCTTTGTCCAGGCAGAGGTCATAGTATAGTGGTACCATGTACAGTACATGATGTTTTAAGAGGGGATTAAGGGATACAGATGTATCAGTCATCATAACACAGTAGAACAGTCATGACTGAAACTAAAAAGAGTCCAGTGACACCAGTAAAGCTCTGTATATTATATGATTCCATACCATCATTGAAATTGCAGCTTTATATGGCAGCCATACTACCTGACCACAATGGCAGTTACACTATATTACCTAAAGTATTGGGACACCTGCCTTTACATGCACATGAACTTTAATGGCATTCCAGTCTTAGTCCGCAGGGTTGAACATTGAGTTGGCCCATCCTTTGCAGCTAGATGAACATAAAAATTGGCAGAACTGTTAAGCCTTTCTTACTCTGTCCAAATCTAGGATGAAGTTAGGATTAACTATAAAACACCATGTACACATATGATATTATACAATTGGTACTTTACAATGTTATTTTGTAGATTGGAAAGGTTAGGACTTTACAGATTATCCTGACTGCAATATATCGTGACAGTAGTGTAAAATGTTAGATAAATAGGTCATTTAATTAATTACATTATATGAACATTCCTCAGTGGTTTACAAAGATTGAATTGAAGCCATGAAGATTCTCCATAGGATTCACACAGATTAGAACAGCATGGATGTCCCTGCTTCCTAAAATGTAACTGTGTAATTAAAAAGTATGGCTTGTCTATGATCAGCATCAAAGCTGTGCTAAATGGCTTGTTGATAAGCTGGGTTACAGCGACCGTAGAGCTCACCGGATAAGCAGAGATCTAAAGGCTCAAGGTAGCTCATGCCTGCTTGCAAACAGCTTTCTTCATTGTTAAGATGCAGTGTGACACGTACACAATAATAAAGAAGTACAGCTTAATTATAACAGCAGGCAATTAACAGTAAACGCCAGACTTCTTCCTTCTATCCACAGGCCGTGCACAGTATTACTTGTGCCATCAGGTATAACTTAGCTCCCATTTCCCCATAATACATATTGAGTCTTTAATAGAATGAAAAATTTAATACACAAGTATTATTAGTTACACTGCAATATATTCGCTTCACTTGCAGGAGCTGCCTTGCTTTAGGGTTAAGCAAAATGTAAAAAATAATGATGTGAATTTTATGTTAGTCCTGAAAATACCATACAGTATTTTTACAATCCTTTTTTATCTTATGTGTTAGATCAGGCCCCTGAAATAGTGCAATCATGTTCATTATTGTGTCCATTATTATATGTACAGTTTGTGCTTTCAATGACCTTGTCTCATAGGTTACATTTAGATTTAAAAATAATGGGTACATGTTATTTATTAGACAAGATGAAGACTACCTATACTTCTCTATATTTGCATATCCACTGAACAGCATATCAGGTGTTTCCTTGCTCTATTTAGAGGTATGGCAGTAGATTGATCAAAATTATCCAAGTAGCTTCAAGGCCCATGTGTGCTATGGCAATCTCTAGAAAATCTTTTCAGTGGCATTTATGTAATTACAGAAGATTGCACCACATTACGCATTGGTTTTGTTGAATTTATGGGCAGTTTTTTATTTGCCAAAAGAGTTCATGTGCCTAAGAGCCTAAATAACCCTTTGTTATGGAAAAAGAACTTAATGAAAGTGTTTGGAGCTCATTTAACCAGGTGTAGATGTTTTCCAGTGACCAGCATGCCCCAGAGTGATTACTGGCTTTGGGACTTTGATAATGTCTTCCTCTAGAGTTAGATGGAAACTTCAGCTGTCCTAAAAAAATAGCTATCTGTACAGGTTCCCAATATACTGTATGAAAGACAAAACCAGAGAAAATTCTCAGCTCAACTCACCAACCATTTTGCTAACCAACCAAACAGTGGCGGCTGGTGAAGTTTTAAGATGGTGGGGCGCCAGACCCTGCCCTTCCCTTTTGCCCCATCCCACTTCTTAGAAGCCACACCCCTTATATGCTCCACCCACTCTGTACACAATGTACAGTATAACTCAGCTGTCAGTCTTAATTCTCAATAAAATATTGCTGGCTCATTCATCATTAAATCCCAAAGGTAAAGAATTACATGAGCTGTGAGGTCTGCACAGGAACCCAGCACAGACTGGTATTATGTGGGGTTTCATATCCCATCAAGCTCCATCCTAATTCCTTATTTTATAATAGGAATGCTGGAAATCCTCCACTAACCCCTGACACAAGGTGAGCCATAGAAATGTCCCTGGTTTTTGGAACTGAGCAGCTTCATTAACATAGATCTTCATTATCTGTCCAAAAAAGTTCAAAATGTAATTATAAAATCAGGCGATTTAGGATGGCATTCATTGGAAAGCAGTTATTGTACAGGAATTGTCATGAGTAGACATTCCTCTTGTTCTGGTGTTTGATGCTGAGATACACAGAGGCTGAGCACAGGCAGCTTCAATGAACACAGCAACTCCACTGCTGGGGACTTGTTGGTCCCTGCATTGGAAGTCATGAATCATTGCTTACAATGCACTGAATGCAGGGATGAAGAAGTGACCAGCAGAGGAATTATTGCTGTGTTGGCTGAAGCTGCCTGTCAAACAGTAAAGTATGAAGAGCTGAGGGTGTGCAGTGCTGCTGAGCTCTGTGGTTCCCCAATGTCAGCAGACTAATTGCAGATCAATTACTGCCTGTGTATCCCTGAGAACTCCCTGTGATTTACATGCTGGCTCAGAGTTCTTATCCTACTGCTGAGCTTTGGAAGGGACCTGTGTCAGCCTTATCTGTTATCTATGGATGCAGACTAATCACTGCCTGTGTATTGCTGGGAGCTCCCTGTCATGTGTGAGATCTGACCTTGCAGGCTCCTCCATGTCCTCTCCCTCTGCTCTGTACAGGATGGTGGGTGGGGGAAGGGTCCCTGTGGAGAGAGGAAACACTGCTGGAGGTAGAGACTAAGTGTCGGAGTGCGACTTGTGGAGGGGGGACCTGGCTAGACAGCAGGCTAGAATGTGTAACTGCAAGCAGAGAAAATCTTGGCTCCCCCCCAGGCAGAGACCAAATGGACTAGGCAGTTTAAGGTCTGCAGATTTAGACATCCTAAATAGCTCCTATATTTAGAATGGAATGTTGGAAAGCAGCCAATGAGGGTGGAGATTTCATTTTACTGTGTTCTAGATAGGGTTTTTTAGTGAGATTTGGGACGTTTGCCCTGTTGCTAGGCAGATTACACTTCTCTTTCTTATCTAATCTGTCTATTCCAGCAATTAGCAACAGAAGCACAGGGTCAGCTAGAGAGAGATTCCAAAGGTTTTTTTCTTTGGAGTTTCTATCTAGCTGTGCTGGCTGTTGGCTAATAATTATAGTTAATTTTTATTTTTATTTCTTACTTATTTTTTTGGTGGGGCTCCGCCCCTTCAGCCCTTATGGACGAGCCTCCACTGCAACCAAATGAACCCGTCCAACAGGCTGCGCTAAAAACAGGGATTTAGTTAGCACACATTTGCAAAAGCATGCATAAGCTGCAAGGCCTCTTCACGACACCCTGTGTATTGCTTGCAGTCCTACCCTTCTACATTTTTGAGAGTCTCCACAATGGAAGCACATGCATTCTAATGGATAGATGAGGGGCAGGTGGGCCTAGAGCTAGCCCAATCCTCCTTAAAGGCACAGGGGCACATTGGACACCCAGCACATAGCACAGTGGCAGCTAAACCCCTGTTTTAATGCATACTGTTGGACAGGTTAATTCGGTTGGTAAGCAGACTAGTTGGTGAGTTGAGCTGGGAATTTTCTCTGGTTTTGTCTTTCATGCATTTGCCCTTCCATGTGCTGTGAAGACCAGTTATAGGTAGGGACAGGGGCCATCTCTTTCTTTCTAGTGTAAATTTAGTCAGGGGACACACTGGGCACCTTTGCTGCCATTGTGCTATGTGCTTGGTGTCCAATGTATCCCTGTGCCTTTAACCACTTCAGCCCCGGAAGGATTTGCCCTCTTCATGACCAGAGCATTTTTGCGATCCGGCACTGTGCCGTTTTACCTGACAATTGCGCGATCGTGCAATGTTGTACCCAAACGAAATTGGTGTCCATTTTTACCCACAAATAGAGCTTTCTTTTGGTGGTATTTGATCACCTCCACGGTTTTTATTTTTT
Organism: Glandirana rugosa; assembly: GCA_018402905.1. Taxonomy (NCBI): domain Eukaryota; kingdom Metazoa; phylum Chordata; class Amphibia; order Anura; family Ranidae; genus Glandirana; species Glandirana rugosa. Next base: position 215,210 of record BLSH010106157.1, read on the forward strand.
GTGCTATAAACAAAAAGAGAGCGACAATTTTGAAGAAAACAAAACTGTATTTTATACTTTTTGCTATAATAAATATAAAGAAACCCCAAAAAAACAAATTTCTTCCTCAGTTTAGGCCGATATATATTCTTTTACGTATTTTTGGTAAAAAAAAAATTGCAATAGGTGTATATTGATTGGGTTGCGCAAAAGTTATCGCGTCTACAAACTATGGGAATAGCTTTATGGCATTTTTATTATTATTTATTTTTACTAGTAATGGTAATGATCTGCGACTTTTATCGTGACTGCGATATTGCGATCGGACACTTTTGATACTTTTTTGGGACCAATGACATTTATACAGTAATCAGAGCTTTAAATAGCCACTGATTACTGTATAAATGTCACTGGCAGGGAAGGGGTTAAACTTAAGGGGGCGATCAAGGGGTTAAGTGTGTTTCCTCACTGTGTTCTAACTGTGTGGGGGCTGGGCTGGTAGGGGCATGACAGATCTAACTGTTACTGATCACTGGGAGCAGTAGATCTGTGACATGTTCCCTGTCAGAATGGAGATCCGCCATGTTTACATTGGCAGGTCTCTGTCCTGTCTCTGTAACAGGCAATCGAGGGCTGCCAGTGGACATCAAGCCTGCCTGACCCGCGGGCATACTCACACAGTGTACAGCAGGCATGAGAGCGTGCTGCCGCCAGCGTGCTCCCACCCGCAACTGTGGCTGTGTGAGCCTCCGTACAGCTGCGGCGATTCGCGCAGCAGTGCCAACCTGTGACTGTATAACGACAGTGGCCAGTCGGCAACTGGTTATGGAGGATTGGGCTACCTCCAGGCCCACCTGCCCCTCATCTATCCATTAGAATGCATGTGCTTCTTTTGTGGAGACTCTAAAAAATTTAGAAGGGGACTGCAAGCGATACAAAGGGTGCCGTGAAGAGGCCTTGCAGCTTACACAGGCGTTTGCAAATGTGTGCTATATAAACCCCTGTTTTTAACGCATACTGTTGGACAGGTTAATTTGATTGGTAAGCAGACTGGTTAGTTGAACTGGGAATCTTCTCTGGTTTTGTCCTTCATGCGTTTGCCCTTACATGTGCTCCTTGCTGTAAAGGCCAGTTATAGGTGGGGGGAAGGGCCATCTCTTTGTCCCAATAGTAGCCTATACACATTTTTTCTTGGGCCCCACAATGGTATGTCTTGTTACCAGTATGCTGTGCTACAAAGCAATGGCACAAATAAATACACATTGCTGTCTCAGCATGTTTCGCACAATTGGTCATCAGAGGTTTTCAACTTCTGGTATGTATGCTCCAGTGGGGGTACTCCAAGGTATACTTCTGACAGGGTCAAGGGGCATTTCTGTACGTGTAAAAAATGATAAAATAGAGATATATTATTTCTTATATAAAAAGATTAGTCTAAGTATTTTGGTTATTTTAATAAATAAAGTTCATTTAATAAACATTTAATATAATTAGAAGGTAGTGCAATAAAATATGTCAACAGGTACTTGAGATAAATTAAGATAAAACACAGGGTATTTTGTAAACATTGCTTTTAGGAAAAATGCTTTTTTGACTCTTCATAGTGAAAGAAAGCACTTAAAGTTGATTCACACTTGTTCCTAGCACACTACAGTGCACAGTTGTAAAAATTCTATGCATTCTGGTGCAATGTGTTGTGACAAATAGTGGAAGTGCATTTTTTGTGAGTTGAAGTGTGTTTCAGAATGAATGTGCTGCCTTTGCGTAAAACACTTGACTGCACAAAAATTGTGCATGAGCCCTTATATGGGAGCTGTTATATATTTATTAGAAAAAATATGTATTTTTTAAATTTACAACTAACATCCAATCAATTCTGCCTTGAAATTAGCCTCCTATAGTTCCCTCATTAGAGTTGGGATAAAGAGGAATATGCTTACAGGATGGAAGTGCATAGGGTACACTTGTAGGTGTCCTTATACAAAGGTATATGGATCTTATGAGCAACTTCAATGAATTACAAACCATTGTCAAGTAAAATGGTCCTTAATATATAATTGTGTATATAACTGTTTGCCTAGAATTTAGCTTTGTAATATTCAGCCGTATGATATTGCCCACACATTCATACATTGGAAAAAATGGTTAAAGTATCTGTAAATCCAATTGCTGAGCTTTAATATATGGTTAAATATATTCATGCAATTTCAAAAGTAATTTTTAAAAATGTAAAAACTAATCTCCAGGAAAACACCCTGCTTTTTCCTCCCCTCTTTGAACTCTGCTGCACAAGCTGTACGGTACAATTGCTTACAAAAAAAATAATAATGTATTAATGATTACAGAGCTGCATTAATTTGTATCTCTTTTATTTGCCACACTGCCAACTTATACAGTATGTATTGCCATGCATTGTGATTGTATGTTTCATCTTGCATAACCACAACACCCATAGGTCCCACTTATTCTTTGTCACACAGTAACTTGGTTTGTGTTAAGGCAGCCTATTGCAAATAGTGGTCTTCCTATGCAACTTAATGTGTTAAAAAAAACACAAAAACCTTTTTTTGTATGCTACAATGCAGATGCGTTGCCTTAGTGTTTTGAGGTTCAAAATTAATGGCAATGCAGTAAGACATGTTATAGGTGTTACTGCAATGCAGAAGTCTAATTGACCCTTAAGGTTACATCTGCTTTAATAGTTTATATCTGCAGTCACACACATTCAAATAAGAAATGTTAATTACAATCTTTTTGCTTTGTTCTTAACACGCTCTTGTGTATTTCAACAAATAATTGATTTTGTTGATTGATCTAAACTTATTATGTTCAAGTCGAATTTTGATTGAGTAGAAATGTCTGGTTTGCCTGGACAGATGTTCATGCAATCATGGTGTTGCAAAATTATAGCAATTTTCTGATATTTGGACATGTGCGCACCATTTGGCTGTCGATTAAAGTGCTGCTGTGCACCTGCCACTTGTGGTTGAAGTGCTGACATCTTTCAGGGCTGGAGACCATTCAGGACAGAGAAGTCTGCCTTGTCAACTTATACTGATTCTGCAACCCTCACTCAGTTCAGTGTGGAGCAGTGCATGGTGCAGGTAATACTTCACTTACTGCTGACATGAATTGAATCATTTGGCCCAAAACATGTACAGTTCACCAGGTGCCAGGGAACTCTCATCACATACCAGTAGCACTTCCTTTTGCTGTTTCTGTTTATGAGGCTTTAACCATCTGTCTGCTTGCTAGATTTAGATTGGCGATCACCCCGTCTTTCTATTTCTTTGAGCATAACTTAATGTTAAACAGATGATGAATAGGAGTAGAGGTGATATCACATATTTCTGACATTTAACAGACTGATATTTCCAATAAAATATACCCATATGTGCTTTATTTATAGCTATCAGACAGTGGAATAAATTATTGGAGATGCATGGATGACTTTTTTTGTAATAGGACATGTACTGTTAACTTTTCTGATAAAGCTGCCAAGATAGTAGTCTGACTAATCTCAATAAACAATCATTTTGTCTAGCTGGAGGATATACCTAATGCATTCTGTAGGCATGTCTATGAAGATGAGAAATAATGGAATGTTTTTTTTAACCATATGGCTAGCATCTCCAGGCAGTCTGCTTGGGGCAGATTTATCCTTATCTAAATACTTAGATAATTTATATCTAGACTGACAAATCTGTATCACATTTCAAAGTACTGCAGTGTATACTGTATATGTGTTGCATGAAAGTGATGCTGCCCTAGGCACATACGAATGATAATTCTTTTTCTTATGCTCCTTCTATCTCGTTGGCAGTTCGTTTTTATGATTATTGTCATGAAATTAAAATCAGAATTCCATATTGGAGGCAGCATGCAATCTGACCTATATACAGAGTTATCATTTAAGCCCAAATGAACACTCTGTATATATCACTGAAATGCAGTTAGGCTGCATACATAATATGCAGCTCTTTAATTTTTTTGGTTATGTGCTGTATCAAGGGTTAAAGTGGTTGTAAACCTCTGACATGAAAAATGAACAAAGTGTATCCTTCCATAGAGTGTACTTGCCTCGGTCCAAAATGACCAGTGTGATTTCTGTCTACTACCTCCTTCCACTGCTATCTGCATGAGTGATTTCTGACAGGCCATGCTGATTCCAAATAATGGAGGGGGGTGGGGGTGGGGAGCTTCAGTACATAGCCTGTTATTAACCGCTTCAGCTGTGCAAGCTTCCCTATGAAATTGTGTAGAGTGGAGGTGTGTCCATTCCCTCCATTCGGGTCTCAGATTGCACCCAGCTTTCCCTGCCCCCTGCCACTGGAAACTCAGAAAAGCCATGTACATTCTGTATTTTACATGGCTGTAGAAAAAAGGTGGCTGCAGATAAACAGGTACAATGTATGTAGAAAGAATTGTTTCACCTCTCTGTATCGCTTGAGGAGAGTCACTTCACTGAGTATTTGTAAGGGTTTACAAACTTTTTAAACCTTGTGCTGGTAGTATGTTGGAGAGTTGTAACTCTGTTCAGAAACACAGCGTAGTGGTCTGAGTCACCAACAATCCAACCCCCCTGAACACTATTCCAATCAATAATGCTCTCACTCCATGCAGATTAGCAAAAGGTTGGCTGTAAATGTTTCATGGAATAAATGCACACTAGCTGGCTTTTACTACACACGTTTAGCCCAGGTTCACACTGACTGTGGGTTAGAAAATATGCAAGTTCAGCTGAACTTGCACAAGTTCAAACCGGCAATGCAGTTCTAATTCAGAGGTGAATTGACAGACATCTATGCGGCTTAATGCACAGATGTCTATTCAAATCGCCCTCAAAGTCGCCAAAAGTAGTACAGGAACTACTTTTGGGAATTGGTGCGGTGCCGCAAAGTTGGTGCCGCACCGATTCGAACAGTGTTATTGCCAGCAATAGCTGCCGATTTGGCATGCCAAATCGACCCAATGTGAAGCATGTAGGAGAACAGACAGAAAGACAAATAATTTTAGGGGAGCACTAAGGAGTTTACATGGCATTTTTGCTGTTACCAGAGTATTAGACCTCATTTTTGCTAGCAGCACTTGCCTGAGATAATGTGCAAAGTAATTAAATACATTTACTAATGTAGCCATGTGATCCCTTGAGAGTGGCTGGTAGTAGTTCACTTTATAGCTGCCCTCAATTACACCATGTGTGTGGATGGGGATAAGGGATGACTGTGGGATGCTCAAAGAATTATGATACACAAACTCTGTATATGCGCACTTGCACTGCAGACCGTACCTCTGCAGACTATTGCTCCTCTCAACTCTCCAGCACTTTGCTTGCTGACCATTTCTCTTACAGTTCTCTCTCTACACAGAACTTGCAACTTTACACTTCTTTGCTTCTCTCCAGCTCAGAACTTAGCTTCCAGCCTGAAGGGAAATTTATCAGGCTTCAATCTCTATATCTTTCTCTTCACCGCGGCTAGCACATGGTGAGGGCTACCCTGTTTCAGCAGGACCTCAGGAACACCCATTACAGGCCAGGGATCATGGGCCCCTGAATGTGCAGCAAAAACTGTGCTAATCGGGCCATTGATGGACTACAACTCCCAGCCCATCTCTCCTCCAGGTCCCGTCGACCTGCTCTCTTGTAGTGACTCTCCTTTCCCTGTATTGTAGTATCAGGGAGACAATCGCTGCTGTTCTAGAGGAGGTAGAGCTGAGTGAGATCAGTGGGAGGGGCCAGCAGGCACATGGTCAGGAATGGAGCTGAGAGCCATCTAGACGTTACTCCCGTGTATGAAGATTGAGGTCCATTATCCAGTGTCCGGTTTTTTTCCTGCTGTCTCTCCCCACTGACACAAGCCTGTTTTGACCTCTGACTGAAAAGCAGTTGGTCAATAATTTTTGGTGAGTGGGGACACAAAGGGGTTTGGCACAGTTTTGCACGCCTCACTTGGAATGATATTTGAGCACTTTAACCACTTCAGCCCCGGAAGGATTTCCAGCTTTAGGACCGGAGCCCTTTTTGCGATTCGGCACTGCGTCGCTTTAACTGAAAATTGCGCGGTCGTGCGACATTGTACCCAAACGAAATTTGCGTCCTTTTTTTCCCACAAATAGAGCTTTCTTTTGGTGGTATTTGATCACCTCTGCGTCATTTCTGATCGCCGCTATAAACAAAAGAAGAGCGACAATTTTGCAAAAAAACCCAAATTTCTTACTTTTTGCTAAAATACAAATCCAAAAAAAAAATATAAAAAAACATTTTTTTTCACCGTTTTTGGCCGATTTATATTCTTCCTCATATTTGCGATAAAAAAAATCGCAATCGGCGTTTATTGATTGGTTTGCGCAAAAGTGGCCGCGTTTACGGATGGTGAGAATTCATTTCTGGGGTTT
>BLSH010106157.1:241067-264078 GCA_018402905.1 Glandirana rugosa
AGAGTGACCGCCAATTTCACTTGCTTGTCACCCCTCACATTTTTGTAAATATTTTAGTTTATCTTTTTATGTGACAACACTGAAGAAATGACACTTTGTAGGTGCAGTAGGAGACCAAAATATTGATACTGCTTGAAATTATGGTTTATGAAGAGACTTCAATGATTTGGCCTCATTGCAGTGCAGTGGGAAAAGTAGGTGTAGCGCTACCCCTGCAAGGGCCGCTGTAATATACGGGTCTTGTGTCCCACGCCACTGATGACTCACCCTCACCTGGATCCAAGTAACACCAATACACCATTTAAAAACTTTTAGTTGGGCTTTATTAGAACTAGCAATAAGCCCTGGAAAGAGATAAACTGATTAACAATATACCAATATTAACTGCAATGATATAATACAACTGCTCAGCAAATTAAACAGGAATGGTGTTCGTTCACTTTAACCGCCAGTGAGAGGCCTTGCCTGAAATGCACTGACCGAGTAGTGAACGAGACTGTCAGTTGCACAATACAAAAATAATGTTCAACAATTACCAAAAGTGATATTACTAACTATAAGAGCCTGTCTAGGTCTTGTAGGTTCTAGCTTACCACTGGCCAGTGGGAATTCTATTCACACACACACAAACAAACACACACACACACACACACAGAGTCTGCCAGTGTTGGGGCCCTTAAAATCCTGTGTTTGAGTACTCAGCCTTTTGTGAAGCAATACTTGTATTCCACAGGATGAAAAGGGGTATCTTCGCAAAGTGTCACAGGGTAACAAAGATTAACAGATGTGGTGATCCACTTTCAGATAGAGCTGCATTAGCAGTAAATAGGATGTAGCAAGATTAAGCAAGATCCACTCACACAAGGATGGCAGAAGATCTCTCACCATTAGATGCGCTTAATATATCTTCCGTCCAGCAATTGGTAGATTGATTGCTGACTGGATGGCGATAGAAGCAACACAGGACACAGCATTTGCTAAACAGGCAATAAGGCAGAATAACACACTGCAAACTCCACTCTCAAGTCTGCACCTCTCTTTAGGAGAGTCACTGACAGGATCACAGGCACTGGCAATGCACATGAGAAAAACAAGATGGCCACTTCCCCCTGTGTGGCTGCCACCATCCCAGTCTGTCCTCCTCCCCCTGTCTCTTCCTCCTGGTGTCTCCCCCACCCAAAAAAACAGCCTGGCCACCCAATCACAGCTCTCCTGGGCTGCTATCTAATCTTGTCCTTCCTTGCCTTTGTCGTTAGGGGCGGGCTTCCTTCTTAGCTACAGCAGTAAATAATAAAGTATCTTCCTTCTTAGCTTCCTTCTTAGCTACAGCAGTAAATAATAAAGTATCTCCTTTAGTCTCTGAGTTATCAGTTTAGTCAGGAAATGCAATGCAATGTTTCAGAGAGCAATACTCTGCATATATCACAGAGGCAATACTAAGCCGGTGCTACATAGGTATTTTGTTTCTTTTTTTTTTTTTTGCAGGAAATCCTTGCATTGTCATTTAATATGAGTGATAGAGCCTTTTCAGTCCCTTTTTGTTTGCAACTAAGTTAAGCAACAAGTCATTTTTCATCCCAGAATTTTAGGCTCGTGTGCCTTTCTTTACTTGCAGCACATTGAAAACGATTGCTGCAGACAGATTGAGGGATTTTACATTTTACATAATTTTGTTGACTATCTGCTTCTTGCAGGGATGACTCACTGGTGGATTAAACACCTCTAGGGCATTATTATGGGGTCCAAGGCTGGGACAAGGGGAGGAGAGGGGCAGAAGGGACACATGCCCAGGGTGTAATGTTGTGTAATGTTGTTACAGTGCCTTGACAAAGTATTCATACCTTTTGAAATTTTCCACATTTTGCCATGTTACAACCAAAAACATAAATGTATTTTATTGGGATTTTATGTGATAAACCAACACAAAGTGGCACCTAATTGTGAAGTGGAAGGAAAATGATAAAAGGTTTTCAAAATTCAAATTTTTTTTACAAATAAATATTGAAAAGTATGGCGTGCATTTGTATTCAGCCCCTACTTTGTAGAACAACACTTTGCTGCAATAACAGCTGCAAGTTTTTTTGGGGATGTCTCTACCAGCTTTGTGCATCTAGAGAGTGACATTTTTGCCCATTCTTCTTTGAAACGTAGCTCAAGCTCTGTCGGATTGGATGGAGAGCATCTGTGAACAGCAATTTTCAAGTCTTACCACAGATTCTCAATTGGATTTAGGTCTGGACTTTGACTGGGCCATTCTAACACATGAATATGCTTTGATCTAAACCATCCCATTGTAGCTCTGGCTGTATGTTTAGGGTCATTATCCTGCTGGAAGGTGAACCTCCACCCCAGTCTCAAGTCTTTTGCAGATTATAACAGGTTTTTAAGATTGCCCTGTATTTGGCTCCATCCATCTTCCCATCAATTTTGACCAGTTTCCCTGTCCCTGCTGAAGAAAAGCATCCCCACAACCTGATGCTGCCACCACCATGTTTCCCAGTGGGGATGGTATGTTCAGGGTGATGTGCAGTGTTAGTTTTCCCCCACACATAGTGTTTTACTTTTAGGCCAAAAAGTTCAATTTTGGTTTCATCTGACCAGAGTAGCCTTTTCCACATGTGTGCTGTGTCCCCCACATGGCTTCTTGCAAACTGCAAATGGGACTTTTATATGTTTTTTTCTTTCAACAATAACTTTCTATTTGCCACTTTTCCATAAAGGCCAGATTTGTGGAGTGCATTACTAATAGTTGTCCTGTGGACAGATTCTCCCACCTGAGCTGTGGATCTCTGCAGCGCCTCCAGAGTTACCATGGGCCTCTTGGCTGCTTCTCTGATTAATGCTCTCCTTGCCGGCCTGTCAGTTTAGGTGGACGGCCATGTCTTGGTAGGTTTGCAGTTGTGCCATACTCATTCTATTTTCAGATCAAGGATTAAACAGTGCTCTGTGAGATCTTCAAAGCTTGGGATATTTTTTTTATAAGATTCTATTACACACAGGTGGACTTACTAATTAGGTGACTTCTGAAGGCGTAGTAAGAGTAAAGGGGGCTGAATACAAATGCACACCACACCTTTCAGATATTTATTTGTAAAAAATTTTGAAAACCATTTATCATTTTCCTTCCACTTCCACAATTATGCGCCACGTTGTCTTTTTCTATCACATAAAATTCCAATAAAATACATTTACATTTTTAGTTGTAACATGTCAAAATGTGGAAAATTTCAAGGGGTATGAACACTTTTGCAAGGCACTGTATGTAGGTGGGGGGAAGGGCTTGCAGGCCGCTCCATTCTCTAGCTGTCTCCTTAAAAAGAGTGAAGGGCAATGCCACTCTTGTCTGGCAAACCAGAGCAATTGATAGCTGCTGGAGGGAGGATTCTGCTCCCTCCAATAGCATCCTACTGTGGGAGGATAAGAGGAGGGCGCTCACTGAGAACACACCTTTTTCCCAGTACAAGTGCTTCACTTGCTGATACAAATGCTCTACCACCCACACTTCTTCACAGCCATGCTGCTCTGTAACACCTCTGACTCACTCCTTTCACCTGCATTTGAATCTGACCAGCAGAGAAGACTGCTGCCCCTCCAGGTTGGTCCACCATTCAGACATCCAGGTAAGCACTCTCTGGCAGTGGCAGGCAGCATAAGATTAATGCTGCAATTAGGCAATGTTGGCTTAGGGTTGGACCAGTAGACATTGCTAATGGAAGTGGACTGTCTAGGGATGGGCTTGTTTAGTTATGCACTTTCTGTCTATATCAGTGGTTCTCAACTCCTGTCCTCAGGACCCACTAACAGGCCAGATTTTAAGTATTACCTTGGGGAGATGCAGACTAGAATACTGCAATCACTGAGCAGCAAATGATATCACCTGTGATGTATTTCACTTATCTTGCAAACCTGGCCTGTTAGTGGGTCTGAGGACAGGAGTTGAGAAATACTGGTCTATATATACTGTATAAGTCTATACAGCTATATAAATATATCATTAAATTTGTTTTACATTTATAATTATGGGGGGGATCTTGTCAGGAACCATGAATCAGACCAAGACAGAAGCGCAGTAAAATCACACTTTTTTTAATAAAAGGTAAAATGATGTAAACATGGTCAAAACATAGCCATGGTTCTGTAACCAGAGTGGATAGTCAGAGCAAGCTAGTGAAACAGGAGTCCAGAGATCAGTTAGGTCAAACAAAGGGCATGCAGCGTCAGGAGCCAGGAGGAGAGTCACTGAGCAGGGTCTTGAATCCAGGAATCAAAAGGGAATATTAAACAGGCAAAGCCTTTCGCTGAAAAACACAGCAGAGATTTCTCCAGAAATTGACCAAGGCGAAGGCATCTGCGATCTGATCCAGGCAGTTTAAATAGCACCAGAGCTGGCTTAACAAGGCAGGATATGATCATCAGGTGAGACAGAGTGGAAGCTGAGACTGGCAATTAACCCTCAGCAGGCAGCTAGCTCTGAGAAAGGAGAGCTGAGCCCAGCTCTGACAGATCTATAGTTAAAATATTAACCAGGGCATTTTTTTAGCTTGCAAAAAACAAGTTTACTTTGAATGTTCATTTTCTGGTACATCACTAGGTGTTCCTACGCATTTAGGTAACATAGTTGGTAAGTTGAATAAAGAAACCAGTCCATCCAGTTCAACCTGAGCATGAATGTGCGCGTGTGTGTGTGTGTGTGTATGTCACTACCATATTTAATATCCATGTACATTGTGTTTGCTGAGAAACACATCTAAAAGTGTTTTCTAAATGTATCCAAACTTCCCACCGACTTCACCGACTGTGGAAGGGAGTTCTGCATCTTTACTGCTCTAACAGTAAAACATCCCCTATGCAGTTTAAGATTGAACCACTTCTCATCCAACTTCATTGTGTGGCCACGTGTTTTCTTTAGAGATCTAAGATTAAATAGTTTCCTCCCAAAGCTGGAATCACCATTCAGAGATCTGTACATTGTGATCATACCCCCTCTTAAGTGCTTCTTCTCCAGTGAGAATAAGTTTAATGTTTGTAGTCATTCCTCATAATTGAGGTTCTCTAGTCCCCGTTTTAGCTTTGTAGCCTTTCTCTGGTCTACCCCCAGTTCAATGACAACCTTTCTCAGGATTGGTGACCAAAATTGGACAGCAAGGTCAAGATGTGGCTGAATCAGAGTTTTGTAAAGTGGCAGAATTTTTTGTTTTAAATATTTACAAATAAATAACATTTCTTTACAAATTGAGGCCACAATATATTCTGATTCATTTCTTTAGTAAAAAAATAACCCAAATCAGTGTGTGTTATTTAGTCTGTGTGAAAGCTATATAGTCTACAAACTATGGTATACAGTATATATTAAATAATTAACAATTCTTGTATATTGTCTGCTCTTATTTCTTGAGGCCCTTTTTGTAAAATAGAAAATCCAAGATATTTAGTAAGTTTTTTTGAAGTTGTTTTTTTTGTAAAATTGTTTTGGAAAATAAAGAATTTTTATTTTTCACAAAGTTGTAATTTTACCAAGCATAGACATACCTACAATGACACCCCAGAACACATTCTGCTACACCTCCTGTGTATTGGAATCAGGGCTGGTCCTACCACTAGGTGGACTAGGCAACTGCCTAAGGTGCCGGCCACTGGTGATCCTACTCCCCCTCTGTCCACTGTCAGAGCCATCAACCATGCAGCCGCTCTGGAGTCCCACCATACACAGTGTGTGACTGTGTCAGAGCCCCAGAGGCGCAGCAGCGACGGATCAACACACTCACTCACGTCAGCAGTCCCTGTCCAACATCTCCCCCCCCCAATGTTCGGGATCTGTACTTTCAGCCTCGGCTGTGCGGCACTCTGTGGGATCAGAGCACTCTCCTGCCGAGACAACACCACCAACATCCCCCTGCTGGTAAGCTACTTCATCCCCAGCGTAGCCTGCAATTAGCATGTGTGTCTTCAGACAGTGCAGCCCCAGCAGCAGTGAGAACAGGAGGGGAGAGAGCCGGGTAAAACTACTGCCAGCCAGATGTGCGGCATGAGAGGGTAAACAGGGCAGCTGAGAGTGCCTGTGAATGGACACTGGTTGCTTCCCCTGGGAGCTAGAGAGAGCTAAACAGGGCAGACAGGGGACAGCACCATAGGCACACACAGCATAGGAGCAGATAAAGGTGGGGATGATTAAAGGGGACAGCAGGGACAATGCTGAGATCACACATTCTGCCTAGGAGTGCAGTAAAGCTACTGACCCCCCTAGACTATCCGTATACTACCCTAGCCTATCCGTATACTATCTGTATACTACTCTAGCCTATCCGTATACTATCCTAGCCTATCTGTATACTACCTTAGCCTATCCGTATACCAACCTAGCCTATCCATATACTACCCTAGTCTATCTGTATACTACTCTAGCCTATCTGTATACTCATCTAGCCTATCCTTATACTATCTTAGGCTCTCCGTATACTACCCTAGCCTGTCCGTATACTACTCTAGCCTGCCCGTATTCTACCCTAGCCTGTCCATATACTACACTAGCCAGTCTGTATACTACCTTAGCCTGTCCATATACTACCCTAGCCTGTCTATATGCTACCCTAGCCTGTCTATATACTACCCTAGTCTGTCCATATACTACCCTAGCCTGTCTATATACAGTACTACCCTAGCCTCTCTATATACTAACTTAGCCTGCCCCTATACTATTCTAGCCTGTCTATATGGTACTCTAGCCTGTCTAGATACTGCCCTACCCTGTTCATATACTACCCTAGCCTGTCCGTATACTATACGCCGCAAAAGTCTCCACCCCTGCCACCACATACATGGGCAGGGCAAAGGGGGAAAGCCATGGCAGACCAAGAATAATGGGGAACAGAGGCAATGCAATTGCATCCAGGCGGAGAAGTTCTTGGTGGCCATCGGCCATGGTGGCTGGCAATGGAACAGTTTCATGGGACACCTTACCAGATTTTAGAGCTGTTCCGTCAGCAAGATGTACCATCATACCTTGGACCTTGGGTTGCAGTGGAAGCTGGTGCTTAGCGGCAAATAATAAGTCCAACAATGCTCCTTATGCTCAGAGCTTTGACCTCGGATGGGTTATCATAGGAGATGTCTGTCTAGGAAGCGCGCACAAACCTAACTCTATTAGCAGCATGCTCACATAAACCTTGAGAACGGGCTTCCCTCTCTTTTCCAGCCATGCCACAACCATTTCCTTGTTAAGGAATCAGCCTACACCACCCACTTGTCTTGTCCCTTCACAAGCCCCACTAGTGACAACCATGCCTGTGACAGTGACCGAGACCATTTAGGGTGCACAGTCTTTCCAAGAACTAAAGATGACAATCGTGTGGCAATGTCTATTGTGGACAAACTCTTCTTAGAAATAATGGAGCAAGGACTAGTCAAAGATACCACAAATAGCTGGGTCGCACCTCTTCCCTTCAGACCACAGACGCAATGCTTACCCAACAACAGAGAGCAAGTGCTACAATGTTTCTCTTCCCTTAGACAAAATTTGCAAAGAAAGCCAGAGATGAGAGAACATTTATTTTGTTTCATGGGGAAGATCTTTGAGAACGGTCGCGCCGAGATAGCTCTCACTCTTAAAGACTCTGAAGAGTGTTGGTACCTCCCTATATTCGGAGTGTACCATCCTAAAAAGCCAGGTCAAATCAGAGTAGCATTTGTGCCAAATTCAAGGGTGCCTCCTTGAATGATGTCCTCTTGACAGGCCCAGACCTCAGCAACAAACTCTGGAAGTACTTTTACGCTTCCGCAAAGATTCTATTGCCTTCATAGCTGACATCCAACAGATGTTCCATTGCTTCCTGGTCAGAGAGGAAGACAGAAACTTCCTAAGGTTCCTTTGGTTCAGAGACAATGACCCTTCCAAAGACATCTCAGTGTATCGCATGAGGGTACACATCTTTGGCAATAGCCCTTAGCCTGCAGTCGCTATCTACCGACTTAGACATTCCACCCAAGAAGGTGAACTTGAGTATGGCTCAGATACAAGACAATTCATAGAGAAAGACTTTTATGTAGATGACTGTTTGAAATCTTTACCTTCCAGTGAGTCTGCAATCTGTCTTCTTAAAAGAGCGCAGGAGATGCTCACTTGTTCCAATCTCAGGCTTCACAAGATTGCTTCCAACAACAAAGAGGTAATGGAAGCTTTCCCTGCTCAAGACCATTCTAATGATCTAAGAGACGTAGATCTAGGTACAGACTCTTTACCTGAACAGCACAGCCTAGGTCTACTTTGGGACTTGAAATCTGATTCCTTTACCTTCCAAATAAACTGAGAAGAAAAGCCCTTCACTCACAGAGGTGTGTTGTCCACCATCAATAGCCTATATGATCCATTAGGATTTGCGGCACCTGTTACAATTCAATGTAAAGCCCTACTGAGAGACTTGATTCATGAAATATCCGACTGGGATGCCCCGCTACCCCTTGATAGGAGGAACTCTTAGGTAGAGTGGAGGAACTCTCTATCAGCCTTGTCTAATCTCTATGTTTCACGCCCATATGCTCCCGTACCCTCTACAGAGACACAGAGCCAAAACCTTTGCATATTCTGTGATGCTTCTATCAAAGCAATAACTGCTGTGGCCTACTTAAAAACTGTCAACACTACAGCACAATGCCACGTAGGATTTGTCATGGGCAAGGCAAAGCTAGCTCCACACCCTGAGCACACTGTACCTAGGCTAGAACGTTGTGCTGCAGTACTAGCTGTCGAACTAGCAGAACTAATAACCTCAGATATGGACATTGACCTCAAGGATATCCAGTTCTACACCAACAGCAAGGTAGTGCTAGGCTACATCTACAATGAGACCAGATGTTTCTATGTTAACGTCAACAACAGAGTGTTGAGGATTAGAAGATCCACTTGTCCAACACAATGGCACTACATACCTACTGACCATAATCCTGCAGACCATGCTACAAGAGCTGTTGCTGCATGTAACCTTAAAGACACAACATGGTTTACAGGACCTGCATTCTTGTACAATGCAGAACAAACTGTTCCTAAGAGTGGCACCATTGAACTAGTAGATCCAGACTCAGATACTGACATCCGTCCTGAGATCTCAACATTTCAGACTGCAACTTCAGACTGCCAGCTTAAATCTAACAGATTTGACAGATTCTCAAAATGGAAGTCACTTGTTTGAGCTATTTCTTGTCTCATCCATATAACTCACTCTTTCAAAGGTGACTCAGACAGCTGTGACCGCAAAGGATGGCATCATTGTCAAAGCATCAATTCAGCATTAGAGCTCCAGCAGTCTCAGAATCTTATCATCCGCACTGTACAGCATGAGACTTATGCTAAGGAGATTAACTGTATCTTTAACAGAAAACCTATCCCTAGTGATAATGCCCTGAGAAAACTTCACCCATTTCTTGATCAAAATGGACTATTGAGGGTAGGTGGTCATCTAAGACAAGTCAACTTAGAATCAGATGAGACAAACCCTTTAATAGTTCCTGGTCACCACCACATTGCTTACTTGATCATATCACATCATCACCTCCACGTCAAACATTAAGGAAGACGGTTTACAGAGGGAGCTTTACGTGGTGCCGTCCTATGAATAGTTGGGGCTAAGAGATGTGTGAGTAATGTGATCTTTAAATGTGTTACTTGTCGCAAACTTCGTGGCATGCTATAAGCACAAAAATGGCCAACCTTCCAGCTGACAGACTTGCTCCAAACTCTCCTTTCACCAATGTTGGACTTGATGTCTTTGGCCCTTGGTCAGTTGTCGCACGTCACTCCAGGGGAGGTCACGCAAACAACAAACGCTGGGCAGTCATATTCACCTGCATGGTCATCAGAGCAGTGCACATTGAAGTTATTGAGTCTATGGATACTTCAAGCTTTATAAATGCCCTCAGGCACTTCATTGCTATCCGAGGCCCTGTAAAACAAATCCTCTCAGACAGAGGCACTAACTTTCTTGGAGCAGCCAAGGAACTGCATATTCCTTCAAATATGGACACCAAAGAGGTAGAGAGATACCTCAGAGGCCAAGGCTGTTCATGGACTTTTAACCCACTTCACTCTTCTCACGTGTGGGGAGTATGGGAAAGAATGATAGGCAGAGCCTGCAGAATTCTGGACTCTATCTTTCTGCAAATAGGGACCCTAAGACTTATCCACAAGAGTCTGGTCTCAGCCATCATCAATGACACGCCTCTAACTCCAGTCTCAAATGACCCAGATGTGCCTGTTTTACTCACACCAGCAGCACTCCTTACACACAAAACTGGAGTAATCAGTGCTCCCCATGGGAATTTCACCACTAAAGAGTTATACTTGTGCCGGTGGGGACAAGTAAAAAGTCTGGCAAATACCTTCTGGGAAAGGTGGAGGAAGCAATACCTCTCCACTTTACAGCCACGTACTAAATGGCAAGACGACAAGACCAACCTAAAAGGGGAGACCTTGTTCTTGTTAAGGACTGTCAGTCCCAAAGGAATGAGTGGCCTTTGGGTCTCATCACCAACACCTTTCCAAGTGAGGATGGGAAGTCAGAAAAGTGGAAGTCAAGATTCATAGAAACAAGAAGACATAGTTGTTCCTCAGATCAGTTTCTGAACTAATTTTATTGTTGACATCTGAGGAATAAATAGTGGCATCTGACGATACCACATGGGGAGTGTCATGCCTTCTGTCTATAAAGAAAAAAATAATATCTTCTGGACTTGCAATACCAACATTGTCCACTAGATGCCACTCTAACAAAAGACTACTGATGGGCAGTGTTCTATGGTTTATTACATACTTCCTGTATATCATTGGAACTAGCTTCACTTCCTACTTCAAGCCTCTTTTATTTTCTCTACTGGGAAAGACCACATGAGAGTTAGCTAAGGCTACACCACATGTTTCTGAGGAAATTCCTGATCCTTCTATGGTATCATCACTGGTATGCTAAAAGACTTGTTTAACTGAATACCCAGTGGACACTGTTTATGTTCATGTATTTATTATATGTACATTTTATCAGTTTTTTTCTAGTTTCACCGCGCATGTGCACCCTATTCTTATACAACCACCACCTGCTCATTTTAATAAAGATCCAAAGTTACAGACAGTCTGGCCATTTTAGGATTCAAGGTTTAAGCTGTATGTTGAGCTACATACACACCAGGGGCAAACGTGTAGCGAGAACAGAACAGTGAAACAGCGGCTATCCAGCAAGTGGGACTTGCCTACAACAGTGACTACACAGAGGTCTGCTTCCCTGTCAGAGCAGTCACCTGCATACGGCAATATAGCAGTCTCTACACAGTCAAGCATTCCTGCAAGCAACATGTCACATAGCCAAGCATCCTCACTCAAGACAAAGTCCCAAGTTTTCGGCTCCTCTAGAACTTCCTCTGCAAGCAATGCACTCGCCATCGCACATGCAAAAGCTGATTATTTGTTTTTTTTGGGATCTGGTTATTTTAGGATTCAAGGTTTAAGCTGTATGTTGAGCTACATACATGCCAGGGGTAAATATGTTGCGAGAACAGAACACCCGCTTTGTATTGCAATGGTAATACCTCTTTAAATATGTGAGCGAGGACCAGTGACCATATTGCAGGCAAGCCAAACTAGGTACGGATACGCTCCATAATGCACATAGGGGATATATATATTTCCCTATAGACCAGTCATGGTCATTTCAAAGTACCAGCCCTTACTTCTGTGGGAATAGTCTGGGGGGACATGCATTGGTCGGCAATGAGGGCCTATTTTATGTACATATGACGTCAATTTTTATATTCACACATACAGTGAGGAAAATAAGTATTTGAACACCCTGATATTTTGCAAGTTCTCCCACTTAGAAATCATAGAGGGGTCTGAAATTGTCATCGTAGGTGCATGTCCACTGTGAGAGACATAATCTAAAAAAAAAAATCCAGAAATCACAATATATGATTTTTAAACTATTTATTTGTATGATACAGCTGCAAATAAGTATTTGAACACCTGACTATCAGCTAGAATTCTGACCCTCAAAGACCTGTTAGTTTCCCTTTCAAAATGTCCACCTCCACTACATTTATTATCCTAAATTAGATGCACTTGTTTGAGGTTGTTAGCTGCATAAAGACACCTGTCCACCCCATACAATCAGTAAGAATCCAACTACTAACATGGCCAAGACCAAAGAGCTGTCCAAAGACACTAGAGACAAAATTGTACACCTCCACAAGGCTGGAAAGGGCTACGGGGAAATTGCCAAGCAGCTTGGTGAAAAAAGGTCCACTGTTGAAGCAATCATTAGAAAATGGAAGAAGCTAAACATGACTGTCAATCTCCCTCGGACTGGGGCTCCATGCAAGATCTCACCTTGTGGGGTCTCAATGATCCTAAGGAAGGTGAGAAATCAGCACGGGAGGAGCTGGTCAATGACCTGAAAAGAGCTGGGACCACCGTTTCCAAGGTTACTGTTGGTAATACGCTAGGACGTCATGGTTTGAAATCATGCATGGCACGGAAGGTTCCCCTGCTTAACCAGCACATGTCCAGGCACGTCTTAAGTTTGCCAATGACCATTTGGATGATCCAGAGGAGTCATGGAAGAAAGTCATGTGGTCAGATGAGACCAAAATAGAACTTTGGGTCATAATTCCACTAAATGTGTTTGGAGGAAGAAGAATGATGAGTACCATCCCAAGAACACCATCCCTACTTTGAAGCATGGGGGTGGTAGCATCATGCTTTGGGGGTGTTTTTCTGCACATGGGACAGGGCGACCGCACTGTATTAAGGAGAGGATGACCGGTGCCATGTATTGCGAGATTTTGGGGAGCAACCTCCTTCCCTCAGTTAGAGCATTGAAGATGGGTCGAGGCTGGGTCTTCCAACATGACAATGACCCGAAGCACACAGCCAGGATAACAAAGGAGTGGCTCTGTAAGAAGCATATCAAGGTTCTGGAGGGGCCTAGCCAGTCTCCAGACTTAAACCCAATAGAGAATCTTTGGAGGGAGCTCAAACTCCATGTTTCTCAGCGACAGGCCAGAAACCTGACTGATCTAGAGAAGATCTGTGTGGAGGAGTGGGCCAAAATCTGTCCTGCAGTGTGTGCAAACCTGGTGAAAAACGACAGGAAACGTTTGACCTCTGTAATTACAAACAAAGGCTACTGTACCAAATATTAACATTGACTTTCTCAGGTGTTCAAATACTTATTTGCAGCTGTATCATACAAATAAATAGTTTAAAAATCATACATTGTGATTTCTGGATTTTTTTTTTTAGATTATGTCTCTCACAGTGGACATGCACCTACGATGACAAATTCAGACCCCTCCATGATTTCTAAGTGGGAGAACTTGCAAAATAGCAGGGTGTTCAAATACTTATTTTCCTCACTGTATATATTTTGTATGTTTTCTTGTCTAGATTTTATATTTTTGTATCAATAAAATTTGTATTTTATTAATTATCTGGTCCAATTGCCTCTAATGTCTGGATCACTAGTTTCTTTTTCTCTTGGTATCATTTTTAGAGATGTCTATGGCTAAAATATTCACAAGACAGAATGGGATTATGAATAGACAAGTATTCTTACAAAGGTGTGGAACTTGAGGTGTTGGGAGAGGGGTGTCATCAATTAGAAGGTTTGACAGATGGATACCAGAGTGACACTTTCAAGAACATCAGAGAATGACAATGGCTATTCCATAACAAGAAAAAACTGACCTGTCCAAAGATATAGCAATGACTTCAGCAAATATTACAGCAAAAATTACTATAAAGCAGGGTTTTTCAACCAGGGTTCCTCCAGAGGTCACTAGGGGAAAATAGTATAAGAAATTACACACATATATAAGTACCCCAACAATAAAAAAGACAATGTTGTATTTTTTATTGGTGGATTTAAGGTATTTATATATGCATGTTATTATACTATTTTCATGCAATATTTGACATTTTTAAAGATATTTTGTATTTACTTAATTGAACTTAAAAAAGTTGTTTTTATATGCATGTGTGTCCTGTGAACGCAGCTGCTCTGACCAATATTCTAGTCAACTTTTTTCTTTTGTATTAATACATATGCTGCAGGGACCGCACTCACTTAGTGAGTTGATATTTCTACAGTTAAAACCATTTTACCTCTTCATTAGCAATAAAAAGTGATGAGTTAATTCTTCTTCAGAAAACAAAGTGGTCACACACTGGAGCCAAATGAATGCTTGATAGAAAACCTTTATTGTCAGATGCCAGACAAGCATGGAAGAGTTACAGTTGACGTGTTTCACACAAGTATATCATGCTTGTTCACAACAATGTGATGTGATGTTTTGAACAAGCACGGTGGTGCGCTGGGGTCGGCACCTGGGACTGGTTGCACCTCTAATTGCCTGCAGCGGTGTGTTCTCTCTTGTTGTTGCCTCAATTCTTCTTCACTTTATCCATCCCACTGGACATTGCATGACATAAAATACCAAATGGTTTCATGAGATAAATACCGCATATTTCGATGAAATACTGCATTCAGTATTTTGGTAGTTTTTTTTTGTGAATTGCAAAAAAGTTATAGAAATGCTGTGAGCTATTTTACCACAAATTTTAAAGAGAAAATACCGTTTTGTGAATGGAGCCCATTATGATAGTAAATCAGCTGCAAAGTGTGCAGAAATGTCCAAAATGGAGGCACAAACATCAATAGACACTTGTCAAAGGCTTCTTTAACTCTTGTACACTGTAAACTCTATCTAAAATAAAAAAGAGTTGAAGTTGGACTTTGGTTTGCTTTAGAGTTACAGAATATTCTTTGTGAATTGACTATATCAAATTTCATAATACTTGCAAAAAAATGACAGATGGAAGTAGCAATGCTATTTCTAAGTACAGGTTATTTGTCAGTATGTCTAGCTTTGTACTAAATGTTGTCGTCATTTTAACAAGCATAGCAATTAAAGGACTGCTTATTTATCTTAACAATGGCTTTTCCAGCTATCCCTGCTAATCAATTATTTGCTGGTGGCTCCAACCCAAGTGCATAATGAAGAGTGCTGCATTTTAGTGTAATATTAGCTCCTAGCCAGAATTGTGGTCAATGGATTACAGCATGCTTTCCAAGTCATGAAGTGCACATTACTGTTTCATAAAATATATTCGATTTCATTAGCTTCCTTTCAATATATGTTTTTTAAAGTGCTTATTTTTATAATAACAAAAATGTAATAGTTACCTGCTCTGTGTAATAGAATTGAACAGATCCTACTCTGATCCAACTGGTCCCTCACTAGTGCTCCTGGCTCCCCTACTGGCACTCTTGGTGGCACACCTGTGGGCTCAGTCCTCAGCACTGCCTGCATCCATAGGCACAGGCAGCATGGCTTGGCCCCACCCCTGCTCCCCTGTCACAGAATGTCACAAAGCCTGTGAGAGTGGGGAGAGCCGCTACAGACAGGCACAGTGCTGGGTCAAGTTAAGACTCAAAGAGGTAAGTATGAGTATGCATGGAGTGAGGGGATGATACAGATACTGGGACATTTTTTACCTTAATGCAGGGAATACACTGAGGTAAAAAATGTTTAGGATTTAGAACCACTTTGGCTGTTGTATATTTTAGCATTTCAAATTTCTCATTGTTAGGCAGGTGATTTGAAATGCATTCACATTGATGTGCATTTTCAATGTGTTTTTTTAAATTTGGAATTTAAGTTGAACACCATTAACCAAAGTTTGGTAATACATGTTGCCAGAGCATGAAAACATGTGTTATATGCATTTTGATGAGCTGCCAGTGACATCTACAGGCCTTCCAATGCACTAAAATGCAGAAAGAAATGGACATGCATTTTTCAAAATGCACTGCACTGCAGTGATGAGTTTGGAAACTGACACTTTTTGTTTTTATTTGGAGAAGTTGGACATTTGGGATGTTTTGGTGCATTGGCGGTCCATTGTATTCAACAGGATGCTGCAATGCAATGCTTGTTAACACATGACATATTGGATGTTAATGCAAGTGCATTAATGGACTACATAAACATAAATGGGCCCAAAATATTTTTGCTAATTTTTTTTTGTATACTGTACATGTATAGAACCCTAACAATGTAATTACTTGCTTGTGTTATTAGCTCATTTCTCAACTCACTTCAAGTCACTTTTTTGTTGACATACACTCCAAGGGGTTTTCTTAACCATGTTTTCTAATTGAATCTTATGTGCTGATTATGGATGCAAAACAGCCTCTTTACAACATAAAGTTCCTTACAGTAACTTGCTGAATTCAAATAATTCACATTAAACTGGTTGTAAAGTCAGAAGGCATTTCATGCATTAAGATAAAAAAACCTTTTGTGTGCAGCAGCCCCCTCAGCCCCTCTAATGCTTACCTTAGGCCATCTTGATCCAGTGATGTCCCAGTGGCTCCCGCTGCTGTCAATCAAAAGACAGCGCGCCAATGATGAAAGAGAGGGGACGGAGCCAAATACCAGACACACAGAGCAGTGGCTCAGCTCAGGTGCCTCCATAGCAAGCTGCTTGCTGTGGGGGCACTCAGCAGGAGGGAGGGGCCAGGAGCACCGGCGAGGGACCCGAGAAGAAGAGAATCAGGGCTGCTCTGTGCAAAATCATTACACAGAGCAGGTAAGTATAACATGTTTGTTATTTTTAAATGAAAAAACTGAGACTTTAGTATCACTTTAAGACCCCTTTCACACTGAGGCAATTTTCAGCCGTATTAGCGCTAGTAATAACCTCTGAAAAATGACTGAAAGCTGCCTCCCATTCTTTGCAGTGTGTGCTTTCACACTGGGGTGGTTCGCTTGCCAAATGTTAGAGAAAGTCCTGCAAGCAGCATCTTTGAGGCGGGTTGGGAGCGTTGTAAATCCCAAAATGCTCCTGCCCATTGCAATGAATGGGCAGTGTTTCCAAAATGCCCGAAAAGCGATTCGGAAGCGCAGCAAAACGGGTCTTTTTTTAAGGTCACGTTGTCACGTGACCTTAAAAAAAGTTCCACTAGCACCGAAAACTGGCTAAACCATGCTAAAGGACGGCAACAAAAGACCACCGCTTTAGTGCTGTTTTAGCGGTGCTCTAGTGTGAAAGGGGTCTATGAAAATTAGGGCTGAAATACTCTATTAGTGATAACATTAATACTACAACAACATTATTCTCTTACTTAAAAGTAGACCAAACATCTAATATATTTTTTCACGTTAAGTGAATGTATGCTAAGTAGTGTGTAAGTATAAGGTATTTATTGCCTCTCACACTGATTACTGAAGATGCCTTTGTCTAATTTTATTTCCAGGATAGTGCCATGTATTTTAGGTATAATCCACAGATAGCCCCTATTTGCTGGGCTGAGACACCAGCTCAGAAATGACATCCTTGCATCTGTGCAGTTCATGGCTGTATTCACAAATAGCTAACAAAGATCATCCCGCTGCTGGAGCATCCCAGCTTGTAATTTGCTACAAATTTACAATGTTGTGGTCTAATGACTTAGGAGAGAAGACTGAGTGGCGCTGTATCGCGAATCGCCATCTATAAAAAGCAGCTCGCGTATGCGCGGCTGCGGGTAGGAGCGCGCCACCGCCGGCGTGCTCTCATGCCCGACGCACTCTCCAGCAGTATGGCCGCTGGTCGCGCGGACTCGATGTCTGCCAGCTACCTGCGATTGCCTGACACAGAAGAAAAACGGGGAACCGCTGAAGTAAACACGGCGGTTCCCCGCTCTGTCAGGCAGCATGTAAGAGATCTACTGATCCCTGTCACTGGGATCAGTTAGATCTTTTATGCCCCTGGCAGTCCAACGCCCTCACAGTTATAACACAGTGAGGGAACACAGTTAACCCCTAGGTCACCCCCTGCAGGTTAACCCCTTCACTGTCAATGACATTTACACAGTAATCAGTGGATATTTAAATTTCTGGTCACTGTATAAATGTCATTGGTCCCAAAAAAGTGTGAAAAATGTCCGACATGCACGTCGCAATATCACAGTCCTGACAAAAATCGCAGATCGCTGCCATTACTAATAAAAAAAAATTGGTTCGAATCTTACCTATCTCACCGCACCTTCAGTGTCACTTACAACTCCACTTCTTCCTCTCCAACTCCTCTCACTGTTGGGGTCCCCCAAGGTTCTGTCCTTGGACCCCTACTATTCTCGATCTACACGTCCTCCCTGGGTCAGCTGATCACCTCCCATGGCTTCCGCTATCATTTTTATGCCGATGATACCCAAATCTATCTCTCTACCCCTCAGCTCACCCCATCAGTCTCCTCACAGATCACTGCCTTACTAACAGACATATCAGCCTGGATGTCACAGCACTTCCTCAAACTGAATCTATCTAAAACTGAGCTCATGATATTTCTTCCTCCATGTGCCCCTTCCCCTGACTTCTCCGTTAAGATCAATGGCACAACTATTAGTGCGTCCCCACATGCCAGGGTGCTAGGGGTAACCCTAGACTCTAAACTGTCCTTTCAAGACCACATCCAATCCCTGTCCAAATCATGCCGCCTCGGCCTACGCAACATCGCTAGAATACGCCCCTTTTTAACCAATGAGACCACCAAGCTTCTAATTCACTCTCTGGTTATCTCTCGCCTCAACTATACTGTAACTCTCTCCTCATTGGATTACCTTTGCATACATTATCCCCCCTTCAGTCAATAATGAGGGCTGCTGCAAGACTTATCTACCTTGCCAACCGCTCAGTGTCCTCCGCCCCTCTCTGCCAATATCTCCACTGGCTACCACTCACCCAACATATAAAATTCAAAGTACTAACAATAATTTACAAAGCCATCCACAACTATGCCCCCAGCTACATCTCTAACCTAGTCTCAAAATACCAACCAAGCCACCCTCTTCGGTCCTCCCAAGACCTCCTGCTCTCTAGCTCCCTTGTCACCCCCTCTCATGCTCGCCTCCAGGATTTCTCGAGAGCTTCTCCCTTCCTTTGGAACTCCCTACCCCAATCAGTCCGACTGTCTCCTAATCTATCCATCTTAAGACGATCCCTGAAAACTTTTCTCTTTAACCACTTCCTTACTGGGCACTGACCAATTTTTGGCTTTCAGTGCTGTCGCATTTTGAATGACAATTGCGCGGTCGTGCGACGTTGTACCCAAATAAAATTTGCGTCCTTTTTTTCCCACAAATAGAGCTTTCTTTTGGTGGTATTTGATCCCCTCTGCGTCATTTCTGATCGCCGCTATAAACAAAAAATGAGCGACAATTTTGCAAAAAAGAACAATATTTTTTACTTTTTGCTAAAGTACAAATCCATTAAAAAAATTATTCATCGGTTTTGGCCGACATATATTCTTCTACATATTTTTGGGGAAAAAAAAAATCGCAATCGGCGTATATTGATTGGTTTGCGCAAAAGTTATCGCGTCTACAAACTGGGAATTGATTTATGGCGTTTTTATTATTATTTTTTTTTTTACTGGTAATGGCGGCGATCTGCGATTTTTAGCGGTATTGCGATATTGGGGGGGACATGTCTGAACATTTTGACACTTTTTTGGGACCAATGACATTTATTCAGCGATCAGAAATTTAAATGTTCACTGATTACTGTATAAATGTCATTGGCAGTGAAGGGGTTAACCTGCAGGGGGCAGTGTAGGGGTTAAATATGTTCCCTGGCTGTGTTCTAACTGTGGGGGGGCAGGGCTGGTCGGGACATAACAGATCTAACTGATCCCAGTGACAGGGATCAGTAGATCTGCTATGTCCCCTGTCAAAGAACGGGGAACCGCCGTGTTTACAACGGCGGTTCCCCGTTCTGAGGCTCCTGAAAGTGATCGCGGGTCTCGGGCGGACATCGAGTCCGCCCGACCCGCGGGCACGCTCACGCAGCGTGCGGCGCGCGCGCCGCCGCTGCCTCCAGGGGGCGCGCGGGAGCATGCGCAGTGGGAGGATGTCCATGGACGTCCTCCCGGCATTTCAGGTCCGCGCTGGAGCCGTATTTCGGCTATAGCGCGGACCTGGAGGGGTTAAAAAAGCCTATCCTGCTTCTACCTAATACTCTTTCTTTCTACATGAGCTCATCCCCCACAGCTTTTACCTTTTGTATCAATTGACCCTCCCTCTTAGATTGTAAGCTCTAACGAGCAGGGCCCTCTGATTCCTCTTGTACCAAATTGTGATGTAACTGTACTGTCTGCCTTCATTTTTGTAAAGCGCTGCGCAAACTGCTGGCGCTATATAAATCCTGTATAATAATATCAAATAATAAATACCACCAAAAGAAAGCTCTATTTGTTGGAAAAAAAGGACATCAATTTTGTTTGGGTACAACGTCGCACGACCGGGCAATTGTCAGTTAAAGCGACTGCCGAATCGTAAAAAGTGCTCTGGTCCGACAGTGGGAAATCCTTCCGGTCCTTAAGTGGTTAAGCAATTCAGGACAAAAACAATTTTTGTTTTTTTTAGTACTGTATTGGTTTACAAACATTTTTACTATATTTTTAAATTATATTTTCTGTATTTTTACTTTCATTGGCACAATGAAAGTATGTTCTGCAGATAATAGAAAATATCAAACAAATGACCTAACTTTTAAATACTAGTGCACCCAAAATAAACTGATGGACATTTTTTAGTCTTATGCAAACAGGGTCACATTTAAATTTCTGCATGTGCATTTGGATGATTGGAAGAAAAGGCTCTCATGAATTATATCCAGAGAAAATATTGTAGATTTGGTATAATTATAATGGATTCTAGAATGTGGTCACCATACTTACAAATAATGATTTCTATCTGTGAACATTTTTTTATTATTGAGAGCAAATTAATATTTCAAGAGCCTGAGCTGCAATATAACATGTTTCTTTTTTTTTTCTTTTTTAGTGCAGGGAAGTCAAAAATTAACTGATATGTATAATATACTAGAAAAGGGTAGAGTCAGATTCCGCACCATAGCTCTCTACTGATGTAGCAGTCTCTACAAATTGAAGCAGTGTCATCCCCTTGAAGCAGCTGCTGTATTTCCCTGAGAAGGACATTGAGATGTTTGAGATGTACAGTATAAGGGAGAAATGAGTGTATGTTTTTTAACCCTCAGTCTACATTAACCACTTCAGCCCCGGAAGGAATTTTCCTCTTCCTGACCAGAGCACTTTTTCTACACTGTGTCGCTTTAACTAATAACTGCACCGTTGTGCGACGCTGTACCCAAACAAAATTGACGTCATTTTATCCCACAAATAGAGCTTTCTTTTGGTGGTATTTGGTCACCTCTGTGGTTTTTATTTTTTGCGTTATAAACCAAAAAGAGTGACAATTTAAAAAAAAAAAAACAATATTTTTAACTTTTTGCTATAATTCATATCCAAAAAAAAATATAAAAAAACTAAATTATTCATCAATTTAGGCCAAAATGTATTCTTTTACTTTTTTGGTAAATAAAAATCGCAATATGCGTCTATTAATTGGTTTGCACAAAAGTTATCACGTATACAAACTATAAGAATTGATTTATTGCGTCTTTATTATTTTATTTATTTTTTACTGGTAATGGCGGTGATCTTTTTATCGAGACTGAGATATTGCAGCGGACATATCGGACACTTTTGACACTTTTTTGGGTCCATTGATATTTATACAGCGATCAGATCTAAAAATAGCCACTGATTACTGTATAAATGTCACTGGCAGGGAAGCGGTTAACCTGCAGGGGGCAATCAAGGGGTTAACTGCGTTCCCTCAGCGTTTTCTAACTGTGTGGGGCTGGGCTGGCAGGGGCATGACAAATCTAACTGATCCCAATCGCAGGGATCAGTAGATCACTGTCATGCTGCCTGACAGAATGGGGAACCGCCGTGTTTACATCGGCGGCTCCCCATTCTTCCTCTGTAGTAGGAGATTACGGGTCGCCGGCGGACAGCGAGTCTGCCCGACCTGCGGCCACACTCAGGGAGCTCGTGGCGGGCATGAGGGCCCACTAGCTGCGCCTGCGCGAATCACCGTTTATATACGGCGATTCGCGTTACGCTGCCACCCTGCAGCAGTAAATGTACGGGAGCTGGTCAACAAGCGGTTAAAACAATTTTTACTGTTATAGGTGAAAACTAACAAGTTCAATCTTTCACTAGCTTCCTGTTCCACTTGCAGAATTCAGGGGTGAGATTTCCTTCCCTCCCAATAGTTCTATCTGCTCCAACCCATGTTGAGCTATCACCAATCTCACTTCTCCAATAAATTATTAAAAAGTCCAGCCTGGCATACTAGGGCCCTTTATAATAGTCATGGCAGGTTTGCAGATCCAAGGAATTTAGTCACAAGGATCTCATTATAAAGTTTCTGAGACCAATATAAAAAACAAAATATATTCTACATTTAGATCTCACTTATCTAGCTGGGTGCAACATCTGGGTTATAGTCTACAGTATGTATTGGGATGTAAAGGAGAGGGATGCAAGTAGTGGTTTATGAGGGAGCGGAAAGCAAGGATTGCAAAATTCATTGTTTGAAGGAACTTACATTTTAAATTTAGGTATAGGGCAGAGAGATGCAGAGAATTGGATACAGAGGAGGGGGTTGCAGGAAGTAGGAGAACCCTGAAATGTGTGTATCTGAGTGCCCCTGGCTCTGTGATCCTCTGCCTGCTAACCCCCTAGCCACAGTGTTGCTCGCTGAGAGGAGCACAGAGCTGTGTGATCTCCAGCTGGTTTCTCTCCCTCTCTCTTCACTGCTGTTGATGATTCTGGGTTTGTGTTAAATCCCTTGCTTGCTCCTGCCCCCTTTTCTCCAACTACCTTACTCAGATCCCCTGCTACCCATGGCCATGGGAGAAGAGAGCGAGTTTCAAGGTACATAAAGACAGCAGACCGCTTAGTGATCTGGACTGTATGCCAGTGTATCAGGAATGGTGATGTTAGGGAAAAGGTACAAAATCTGTCATTTTGGCATTTTCCGCGGTGGCGCGCGCTCCCGTGCGCGTTCACGCGCGCCTGCGCGCGCCCGCGCGCGCGCGCCCGTGCGCGCGCACGCGCCGGAAA
>BLSH010106177.1:40800-52789 GCA_018402905.1 Glandirana rugosa
GAGCTTCTGTGGGGAATTAAGCCCCTCTGCAATAATAGCAGGGCCTCTGGTATACTAGGGTGTACCAAGATGGCGGGCGGTCCTACTTGGACCGTAAAACTTGTGCGGCAGGGGTGCACCTGAGGAGTGTGCTGCTATTTGCTGCTATTTGTGAGGCAATGGGCACACAGCTAGATCTTCTCCGTACAAAGAGTCCCTATGAGGTGGCTGTGAGAGCCAGCCGCAGTGCGGAGAGGACACTTAGGCTGCAAGATGGCGGCTCCTGCTTTTGTGAGGTGAGGCGATGTCTGGGCTCAGACCTCTGCAGCTTCGGCGGGTGTGGAGACTAGGCAGTGCTGCCGATGCCTAGTACTATCCGGGTGCCGCACAGTGGAGGCTTCCAGAAGGACCGAGGGCTCTGGGGGGGACCCGGTATGTGGCTGCTCTTCGGCGGGTGGCGCCGTCAGTATGATGGGCAGCTGTACTCCCGCGGTGTGGACCGCTACTCCTAGGGGCAGTGGGCACGGCAACCAGGTCTCCTCCGTGGGGACACAACACACAAGGTACGAGGTAGCTGAGGGTCAGGCCTTAAGCCGACAAGCGGCGCGGGTACTTAGGCTGCAGGATGGCAGCTCCCGCTCCCGTGAGGTGAGGCGGCGCCGGGTCTTGACTGTCCTCAGCCGCGGCGGGAGTGGGGACTAGGCAGCGCGACCGAGGCAGAGTACTGTGAGGGAGCCGTGCGGTGGATGCTGGTGGCTCACCTGAGCTTTGGAAGAATCGAGGGCTCCAGGTAGGGACACAGGCTATGTCGGCTCTGCAGTGTCTGGTGCCGTCAGTATGGCGGGCAGCTGCTAATCTGTGTCTCTGGTTAACTGCAGCTTTGAGCCTCCAGTGATATTTGGGATTGTGGTTAGCCCCCACCGGGACATTTAGCGGGTGTTCTCCTGCGATGAAATCTGCTTAGGGTAGCTGAAGAGTCTTAGGCTGAGGAGAGGTAAGGATCACACGTCCATCTTGGTCAGCAGCTGGCCACGCCCCCTATGAACTCTTTAAATACGTGCAATGGTATTTACATATTCAATAATATTATGGTGTGGTGTGGGTCTGGATTTTGAGAGGAACCCCCAAGCCAAAATTAATTTAAAAAACGGCGTGCGTCCCTCCCAGTCGATACCAGGCCCTTTGGGTCTGGTATGGATTTTAAGGGGAACCACACACCAAAATTTAAAAACAAATGGTGTAGGGTCCCCCCAAGATCCATACCAGGCCCTTAAAGTCTGGTATGGATTTTAAGGAGAACCCTGTGCCAAAATTTAGAAATCCATACCAGACCTTTATCCGAGCATACAGCCTGGCAGGTTAGGAAAGGGAGGGGACGAGCGAGTGCCGACTCCATCCTGGACCATCTGAGGTCACATGCCCCCAACATGGGGGGTGGGTGATTTGGGGCAGGGGGTGCCCTGCATCCCCCACCCCAAAACACCTTGTCCCCATGTTGATGGGGACAAGGGCCTCTGGTCAGTGGTTGTCGGGGTGTGCGGGCGTGGGCTTATAGGAATCTGGAAGCCACCTAAAAAAAGGGGGCTCCCATATTCCACCCCCACCCTATGTGAATTAGTAAGGGGTACATTGTACCCCTACCCATTCACCTAAAAAAAAGTGGCGCAAAAAAAACACTACACATGTTTTTAAAATATTTTATTAAGGCAGCTCCTGCGTCTCTTCTGATTTCCTCTCCCCTCTCGCGTCTTATTTCTTTGGCTTTTTACAGGGTCTTCTCTCTTCTTTTTTCTGCGGGGTCCTCATCACCATCTACTCCTGCCACTGTCTTCTGTCGCAGCCTTCTCCCTCTGCTGTGTTCTTCTGCACCGCCGTCTTCATTCCTTGTACTGTTGCCCACTCTCTGGCGTCTTTTACATTTTACGATCACATCACCCGGAGGGCACGTCCCCTCTGATGTCATGTGACATCAGAAGGGGGTGGAGTAACCTGGTTACGTCACTGGGTGGCCCCGCCCTTGACACTATAACACCTGTCAAAGCAAAGAGACAGCAGTCGGCAGAGGAGCCCTCCCGTCAAGGCGGAGCATTTCGATTTGTGTCTAATTTTCTGGTCCATCGGGCTCTGTGATTGACTATGGATGTACATCATGGGACACTTTTTTAAACATTTTTGACATAAAAGATTGGATAAAAAATGTCTCTATTTTGTAAAACATTTTTACACTCTTTTGGTGAATGGGTAGGGGTACGATGTACCTGATACCCATTCATATAAGGGGACAGGATCTGGGGGCCCATTGTTAAAGGGGGCTTCCATATTCCGATCAACCCCAACAACCACCAGCCAGGGTTGTCAGGAAGAGGCCCTTGTCCCCATCAACATGGGGACAAGGTGCTTTGGGGTGGGGGGTGCAGAGACCCCCGCCCCAAAGCACCCACACCCCTCATGTTGAGGGCATGTGGCCTGGTATGTTCCAGGTGGGGGGGTGCTTGCTTGTCCCCCCCCATCCTAACCTTCAGGCTGCATGCTTGGATAAGGGTCTGTTATGAATTTGGAGGATCCCACACACCATTTTGTCAAAAAAATTGGCGTGGCCTTGCCCTTAAAATGCATACCTGACCCGAAGGGCTTGGTATAAATTGAGGGAGGGGACCCCATGCCATTTTTTTTATTCTGTATTGCCGGGAGCCAGCGATACATTACAGCCGCAAGCAAGTTGAAATTACATTTTTTATCAATGTGGGGGAAGATGTGGTAGCTATATTTGGTGTGGGTGGAGTTCATTGATTTGTTTATTTGGCATCACCACACATTTACTTCCAGCCCATGTGCACACATCACTTCCTGTTTACAGCCACGTTACACTTGCTGAATTTGTGATGTAAATCAGTAAGGACCATAGGTGTGCACAGCCTATTGCATTAGGGTGTACACCCCAAAGCTCAAACACATATTCCTTTCTCTGCAGCTTCAGCTGCACTGGACAGTGAATGAATGGAAAGTGCTCTGTGCGGAGTGGCTACTATGCTTCAGTTATGCTTGAACACAGTGAGTGAGTGTGTTCATTTAAAAAAGGAAGGGGCGGGTAACTGACATATTGATTAACCCCTTCCCCCACTCTCCATCCTGAAACATCTCCTGCAGCAGCCAGGGTGGAGAGGAGGGAAGCCAGCAGCGCTGTGGGGGACAGTAGGGTGAATTGGCACCACAGAGTGATTAGGGTGTGCCCAGGCACACCTGTCACACTCCCTGCACATGCCTATGCTAAGGACTATGCTAATATAAATGAGAGTATGACTGAGTGCTGGTTCAAACTGCAGAGTTGTCCGAGATTGCATGCGATTCGCACCACATTGCAGTGAAAATCATATGTGATCTCTGGCGATGCGATTTCAGCCATTCAGATAGTATGGCTGAAATTGCATCAGCTGGACCAAACTTGCACAGAACCCTTTTATTGTTCTGCAGCAGAATTGGATTGCATGGGGGATTTCTGCACTGCGATCTGCAAACTGATTTGGGGGTGTTCTTAACTTTCTATTGACACTCCCAGCAGTTTACATATGAACCTTGGTCCCAGCTTTTTGGAGGGGCAGGATAGTTTCAGATTTTTGGTTGGCAGCCAAACTCGGTCGCCTGGTTGCAGATCCAATTCCCCTCGCCTCCCTTTGTCAAAGGCCCTCTAGTTAATCTCCTGGGTCTGGAATAGTGTCTCCTGTAGCAATCGGTTGTTCTTTTCCAAGAATTCCGTGATATTTTGGGCCACAGGCACTATACTTTCCGGAATCACGCTGGGTAGGAACATAATATGGTAGCCGAGATTCGCCCAAAACGGAGATTGCTTAGTGGCCCAATGCACTGTGTTGTTGTAGGCAAATTCGGCTACCAGGAGTAATGAGACCCAATCATCCTGGGAGAAAGAGGAGTAACAACAGAGGTACTGTTCCAGGGTTTGGTTAGTCCTCTCTGTCTGGCCGTTCGTCTGCGGATGGTAGGCAGAGGAGAATGACAGTTCAATCCCTAAGCCTGAGCATACTGCCTTCCACACCCGAGACATGAATTGTACACGATCAGAAACTACATTGGTGGGGACTCCATGGAGACGGACAATTTCCTTGATGAAGGTCTCAGCTGTTTCTGTAGCAGATGGGTGCCCTTCATGTGTATAAAATGAGCCATTTTAGTGAGGCAATCCACGACCACAAAGATGGGGTTGAACCTGGCAGTGGGAAGCAACTTGACTAAGAAGTCCATGGATATGTGAGACCATGGGTGCTCAGGAATGGGAAGTGGGTTGAGTAGACCCCAGGCTTTGGCCCTACTTGTCTTGCTTCAAGCGCAGACTGGTCAGGTGCTGATGTATTTCTTACAGTCCTCATCAGCAGAGGGCCACCAAAAGGAGTGTGACAAAAGTTAAAGTGTCTTGCGACTGCCGAAATGCCCGGCCAATTTGTGGTCATGACAGAGTTCAAAGATGGTTAAGCGGAATGAAGACTCTGTCACGGTACCACCACAGCCCGTCTTTCAGTATCAGCCAAGGGTCAGGTGGTGTGGTGAAGCTGATTAGAGCTCGTCTGAGCCGTGATAGCAGGTCCTCTTGAGACAACAAGAAGCTCTGGGAAGGAAGGATGGTGTCTGGTGGGGCCGGATTTCCAGATTCACAGAACATCCTGGATAGAGCGTCCGGCTTAGTATTCTTTGACCCAGGCCTGTAGGTGATGTGAAGTTAGAACCTTGAGAAAAAGTGTGCCCATCGTGCCTGATGGGGTGTGCGGCTCCCTCCAACAAATACCGCCATTCCTCCATGGCGGATGTGATCGCCAACAACTCTCGATCCACAACATCATAGTTGGTCTCTGATGGAGAAAGCTTCCGGGAAAACAGTGCGATAGGGTGCAGGGAAGCCTTGGGGCCTCGACTCTGGGACAGAACTGCCCCTACCTCGGTTTCTGAGGCATCCACCACTAGGATATAGGGCAAGACTGGATCTGAATGCTTCAGCACAGTAGCAGAGGTGAATAATATCTTAAGCATCAGGAAGGCCTCTTGAGCCTCAGGAGTCCACCGGAAGCAGGAGTCTTGCTTTGTAAGCTGGGTAATGGGGGTGATCACAGTGGAAAACCCCTTAATAAATTTCCAGTAGAAGTTTGCAAAGCCTACAAACCGCTGCACCCCTTTCTTGTCTACTGGTGCGGGCCAATCCAGGAATGGGGGAAACTTTTTGTGGATCAATAGTGACTCCAGAGACTGAAATGATGAGGCCCAAGAAAGGGATACTAGAGCATTCAAACATACACTTGTCGGCCTTTGCATACAGTCTGTGTTGCCGTAAACGCTCTAGGACGCACTTGACGTGCCTGCGGTGTTCTTCCAGGTTTGACAAGAATGTCGTCTAAGTAGATTATAATGAACTGGTCCAGATAGTCCCTGAATACGTCGAGGTACTGAAAGGTTGCTGATAAATCCCTTTTCTAGATTTTCATCTAGATAGGCTGTGAAGGCCTTTAGTTCTCCCTCGGACAGCAAGGTAAATCCTGCTGAAATGTACTTCTTTACCTGGCAATAGCTCAATGGGGCAGTCATATGCCCGATGAGGTGGTAGCTTGTCTGCCCCCTTCTTACTAAAAAAAAAGATACAAAGAAGAGAGGGGCGCACCGACCTAGTGTAATACCATAAGACCATTTATTGAAGGTAAAATGAAGCATAAAATATACTCACAAACGGAGCAATATAAAAAGCAAATAGGTTGAACCAGTCGGTTTCCACCACACCAGGGGGGGGATCCAGACGGCGTCTTACACAAGGCTAACGGGTTTCCAGGGCAAACCTTCTTCCTCAGAGCCTCAGAGTTGATGCATCTGAGCGTAGGAGTTGTTTGGTGTTACCTCCTTACTAAATACATCCAGGAAGTCGTCATGTTGGGGGACTGCATCTTGGGTTTTCTGGTCAGGGTCAGGGTCCAGACATAGGACAGAGGAAGGAGACTCCTGGGGTTGCTGTAGGCAGTGGTGCCGGCAGTAGATGGACGTGAACAGGATGTCCACTGTAGCCCAATTAATGTCGGGCAGTGTGCCCGCAGCCATGAGAGGCTGAGAATGACTGAGAAGAGTGGGGACGCAATAGCATCCAGGAGCAGGTACTCTGAGTGGCCAGTGACAGTCTTGGCAAGGAGGGGAACTGTACCCGACTTTATGATTGATCCGTCAGCCAAGCGGATGACCATCCGGTGGGCCTTGGGTCTGAGAGGGATCTGGTGTTGTGCTGTGAAAGACAAGTCCACAAAGCAGCTGCAGGCGCCTGAGTCCAGGATGGCTGGGACTTAGATACTCCCATTGGGGAGTTGAAGAGACAGGGAAAGCACCAGCTGTGTTGCCTTGTCGGGCAAGGATAGGACCACTCCCTTTGGGGAGATGGGACGCTTAGCTGGGTACGACCTGAAATGATGCCCAGAACCTCCACAATACAGGCACAGGTTGTGGCTGAGATGCCCGTGTCTCTCTTTGGGGTTAAGTGGTGAGTGTGAGTGCTCAGTGTACATGAGTTCTGGCTGATTTTCTGCAGACCACTCAGCCCTGCGTCCCCACAGATAGAGGTCAACCTGGATGGCCAGGTTAATCAGAGCCACGATGGATTGGGGTGTCCCCACTCGGGCCAATTCATCCTTCAGCGGTTCCGATAGACCCAACTGGAATTGGTAGCAGAGGGCCGCATCATTCCACACTGTGTCAGCAGCCCAATGCCAGAACTGCGCGATGTAGCCTTCCGCTGTGCGGTGACCCTGCTGGAGTGCATGGAGAGCTTGCAGTGTTGCAGCGCAAAATACAGTTCACAGGCACTGCGAAAACCCCAAAATTTCCTACGCTCCCCTGAGAACCGTTCAGATAACAGCACCTCGGGTTCAGTGGGTAGGGTGATGACGGCACAACCCACAGACTGGTCGGGGCTTGTTGCGGCCGACATGGCAAGTTCCAGGACTTTACTTTCCATTCGGGTGTACCCCTCTTGTAAGTCCTTTACTGCTTGGTTGAGTCCGGTCAGGTAGGTGTGTAGATCCTTCATTGGAGAGGGCCCCTGCGCAGACTCAGACATGGCAGTCCGTTGCTGTCACATACCTGGTGGTGGAGTCTGGCTTATGCAGTGGGCAACCTCTCTTACACCCCTGATTCGGGAACCCCTATCAGAGTAAACAGGGGCTCGGGAGTGCAGGGAGGCATGAGGGTCGGACTGGGTCACTGGTGGTGATGTGCAGGTCCGTGAGAAGCTAGTGCAAGCAGAAGCGTAGTGATGCAGGTCCAGGCTGGCGGAGCAGTACAGAAGGATCAGGCAGGAGAATAGTCGGGCACAGGCAGAGTTCATTAACAGGTGGGCAGCAAAGTACAAGGGAGCAGGCAGAAGAGTGTTCCTGGAAGCCAAGGTCAGTGCAGGTGGAGATCAACAGCAGGGTCAAGACAAGCTGGGTCACAGGAACAGATAATCAGAGTAACAGGTCACTTCAGGAACACACAGACCCTGTAGAACGGACAGCACTTGCTTCCTGGTGCTGCCTGCTTAAATGGCTGTTATTGGCGCCTTTGCAGGCGCATACGCACGCACACATGCATAGGAGCGTGCGAACACGCACGGGCACACACAAACGCGCACGGGCGTGTGCACACGGTATGTGTGCCTGCACATAGGCAATCCAATGGCCCGAGAAGGTTCCTTACAGGTACTAGGCAGAATTGCTAGGTACTTAGCTAGTGAGCAGCATGAAGTGTGCATCTCTGTGGTGTGGCCAGCCTTAAGTCCATAGCCTTGCTCAGTGTTACAAGCAATATACAATATATTTGGGGAAGGCTGTCCACAAGGTTTAGGAATGTGTCTATGGGAATGTTTGACCATCCTTCCAGAAGTGCATTTGTGAGGTCAGGCACTGATGTTGGACGAGAAGGCCTGGCTTGCAGTCTCCACTCTAATTCATCCCCAAGATGTCCTGTTGTGTTCAGGTCAGGACTCTGTGCAGGTCAGTCAAGTTCCACCACCACTGCAAATCTTGCCAGATACACTATCTAGCCAAAAGTATTGGAACACCTGCCTTTACACATACATGAATTTTAATGGCATCCCAGTCTTAGGCCATAGAGTTAAAATTTGCTTTGGCCCACCCTTTGCAGCTATAACCGCTTCAACTCTTTGGGGAAGGCTGTCCACAAGGTTTAGGAGTGTGTCTATGAGAATGTTTGCTATTCTTCCAGCGGTGCATTTGTGAGGTCAGGCACTAATGTTGGATGAGAAGGCCTGGCTCGTAGTCTCTGCTCTAATTCAGCCAAAAGGTGTTATATCTGGTTGAGGTCAGGACTCTGTGCAGGTCAGTCAAGTTCCTCCACCCCAAACTCACCCATCCATGTCTTGATAGACCTTGCTTTGTGCACTGGTCCAAATCATTTGGTGGTGGAATGATTATGATGTGGGCTTGTTTTTCAGGGGTTGAGCTGGGCCTCTTAGTTGTCAGTGATGGGAACTCTTAAGGGGG
The DNA here is from genome assembly GCA_018402905.1 of Glandirana rugosa. NCBI lineage: Eukaryota > Metazoa > Chordata > Amphibia > Anura > Ranidae > Glandirana > Glandirana rugosa. The sequence continues at coordinate 49,296 of BLSH010106177.1, forward strand.
CAGCATACCATGACATTTTGGATAATTACATGCTCCCAACTTTGTGGGAACAGTTTGGGGATGGCCCCTCCCTGTTCCAACATGACTGCGCACCAGTGCACAAAGCAAAGTCCATAAAGATATGGATGAGCGAGGTTGGGGTGGAAAGAACTTGACTGGCCTGCAGAATCCTGACCTCAATCAGATAGAACACCTTTTGCCTGAATTAGAGTAGAGACTATGAGCCAGGCCTTCTAATCCAACATCAGTGCCTGACCTCACAAATGCACTTCTGGAAGAATGGTCAAACATTCCTATAGACACACTCCTAAATCTTGTGGGCCAACTCAATATTAAACCCTACGGACTAAGACTGGGATGTCATTAAAGCTCATGTGTGTGTAAAGGCATGTGTCCCAATACTTTTGGCTAGATAGTGTATCTGGCAAGATTTTCAATGGTGATGGAACACTCCTACACATAAATGTTACATTTAGAATTAATTTAGGTAAGGCCCTGAGTGGTTTATCAATATAGGTAGAACACACAAGAGCTCTACATGAAGTGGCATGTCTGGGATTCAAAACCCAGAACTGTGCATTGCCAGACAGTTTTGCTACCTTATGAGCCACAGAGCTGGTGCATGTATACCCCATATACTGCATTTCTGTGGACATATAGGTGGTGGAATTACATTAGTCAGGAATTATTCTTCTTTATTTATTCTGTGATATTTGGTGTATACTTGGCGGGTAAGTGTAGAATAGTGATGTTATACTTTGATATTTGGGAATGACATTTTTATTTCTGATGTTGGTACACATATCACATTTTTTGGCCTCAAATTATGATCATTTGGAAATAATATAAAATTGTGACTCTTTTTACATTTGCAGAAACAGTGGTATTGTTTGTGATTTGTAAAGACACCTGTGTGAGTTTGGGGAAATATTTTTGTGAGATTGACATCAACAAGTGAAAATGACAGAGAACAAATATTTAACAAAACATGAAAACATTGCACATTGTTGCATTCTTCAAGACAAAATAGATTATGAAGAAGCAACTTTGAGACCATTTCTTTGAGAGAAAAGTACATCTCAACATGAAAAGGATTTCTTTGAAGAAGCTAAAATTGCATCATTAGAATGAATGGCAGAAACTTGCATTGGGTTACATAGCTCCAATTTTCACATCCAAAAAACTCTCTTTAAAACAGCTCTCATTTTGATATTTATTATAGCACCCTGTAATTTCTCCATTGGAGTAACATTTAGAGAAGTTTCAGGTGTGAGCATCTAATTATAAAAACACAGGGAATTTATCTCTTCTACGACTTTTAAAGATATGTCAGTGTAGAAATCACTTTTTCACACAGTTTAAAAGCAGATTATCTTTATGTTTTTCAACAATAAAGTTTATTAAAGTATTGTATAGAACATACATATAACACAAGATGTTATAATCATGAAAATGGATGTACAGATCAGGCAGTCATACATTACAGTATAGTGTACATTGCTGTTAATCACTGTGTGCTAGAGGAGAAGTACCTGAATTATCTACTTCCATTCAGTTTGTTAACTTTTTTTGTTTTTGCATTTCTGTACATGTAGAGCGGAATGGTGTCCACTTGGGAAGAAGGGGGTGGGTACCTCCAGGTTCCCGGACACCCCAGATGGGAACTAACTGTGTCACACAATAAGGTTCCTGGGGGCCCCTGCCCTCTTCCTCCCCAATGGAGCTTTTCATATTCCCACCACACTATCTGCCGGAAATGTAGATTACCTTATGTAGGAAGTATGGTTTTGGTCTTAACTCAAAAAATGGGGGAAAAGGGGGGGAGATAGGGCGAAATGGACATGGACCTCCAAATCTGTGATTGGATTGAGGTCTCCCTCTCAGGCCGTCACACCTATGTAGGGGTGGGGTTCACCTTAGACCAATAAAATATTGCAAAGAAAGGGAGGTATGCAGAATAGGTATCTGCTAATAAAGATTGGTCATAAATTCAAAGAATTTAGGGATAACCCTGCGGCATATTTGGGTTGTAAAAAATATCTTTATTAAACATTGGTTAAGTAAATGGCATGAGGTAGACATGTGACAAAAACATCTAGAATATAGCACCCCGGGGTGGCGTACATGGCTGACCCTTCTGATTCATAAATACATATATAAGTGTTTAGCTCAGTACTGTAAAAGGCATGGGTAATCCCGGATCTATATCACTAATAGAGGTGATCTTGAATCCTGGGAACCTCCGTGCTCATGTAAAGTAAGGTTAATACAATCAGGTAGGTGAACACCCCTCGAATTGGTCTACATAGGTCCTGACTGAAGCAATAGGCCGTATATAAATATACAGGTAATCCCCTATATCCGTCACTCAATAAAGTGTAACCGATTAAGGGGAACCTCTGTATGTGTATCGGCACCAATTATTGTATGCAGTTGACCTACTCTGACAGACCCGTATATACTAAGTCAGAATAAGGGTTAAGCACTTAGATGATTTTAGAGCAAGCGCAGAAAGTTCTGTGGAAATGTCACTCAATGAAGTGTGACTGATAGTCCTGTGAACTTCCGTGTGTGTGTCTATGTTGAGTTATCAGTGCATATCCATATTAACATAGTCTATACAATGTATAGGTAACCAGAGTAAAGCGGCATGAGTCTCTCAGATCGCTGTATACAGCAGTTCACTTGAGGGAGGTCAGCTAGTTAGAGTAGTTAGTAAGTCAATTTACACAGTCAATGAAGGTCCCTTCGATGTGAAGAGAATTGCTGGCCTGATGGCTCTAATAAAAGGTATCAGGTAGATAAAGTGAAATCCGGAGACTTACTGTCAGTCGTTCTCTGTGGAGCCGCGCGAGAATTCCTCACTCAGATCTGTTGACCGATCCCGTCAGGTGGTGTGTGGAGGCAGAAATCCGGCAAATAGGACGGAGCAGGATCGATCCCTTATCCTTTGGTGAGCTTCTTGCTTTTATACTGTGGGTCCCTCTGTTGAAGATAGGCAGTATCTGATAGCCGATGAATGAAATACTGTGTTGGGAACGATGGTAGTCTTTTGGAGCTAATCAGATGATATCAGGAAAGCCGTGGGTCTGATAGTGGTTATTCATGGAGCTGAGCCGTAGGAGGATCACAGCTGAAGCAGTCATGTAGATTACCAATGAAGGGTGGAATCAAACAGCTGATTGCAAGGGTCTGTCATGGTCTCATCCTTATGGGGTGCAGGGGGAGACTATAGTAGACTAATCGAGGTTTTCTGATGGTAGCAAGGGTTGTGTCATAAAGTAAGTAGCCGATAGTCTATGACGGATAGAAGTTGTCTCCCTGGGTGTCATATTTTCGTTCTTCGAGTGGTTTCCTATTCCCTAGCTAGGACGAGGCAGGATAAACGGCCTAAAGACGGAGGTGTGTGGTGGACTGCCCTAGCCAGTTGTCTAGACTCACTCCTTAAGAGCGCGCCGAGGTGTCTCTTGCTGACTGTCATTCAGAGGCCTAAA
>BLSH010106177.1:71205-91659 GCA_018402905.1 Glandirana rugosa
ATTGGTGGTTCTCCTCACACGCGCCGGTGGGGCCGCGAAGGTCTCGGAAAGAAGGGGGTGGAAGAGAGAAGAGGTTGAGGTTCTTCTCACTCCGGGCCCGGTCTCCTGTCTGACTGACCCCCGGGCCTCCGACCACAAAAGCACTATCCCTATCTGCAGCCCCCTACCCTCACCCCAAGCTCTGTGTGTGGGCAGCTATGTAAGCAGGATGCCGGGTACCTGACGGCCAGCAGCAGCAGCAGCAGAGTGCAGAGTCTTCCCCTGGTACGCAGGTGCTCTTGCTGCTCTACGCCTTCCAGCGGCTCCTTGGCAGCCTCCGCCTCCCGCCATTCCTGTTCCTCCGGGCCCCCAGTCAGTCTGTCCTCTGGCCCGGGCCTCACTCTTCTTGGAGTTGGAGAAGAGAGAAGGTGGGGGAAGAAAGGCTCTGGAAGCGCCGGGGTGGCCGCGCACACTCCTCTTGGTGGTTAGGGAGGGAGGGGTTGAGTTTGTCTCTCTCTCAGGCTCTCACATGTAACTGCCCTCCTCGCTAGCCACCTTCCCCCGCCAGCCGCCGCTGTTTGCTGCCACGCTCCCGCCGGCCGGACTCTGCATATAAACTGACCCACTGAGCCATCGGCCCACCGGGAAACTCCCGGTAGTCCCGATGGCCAGTACAGGCCTGGGGCCAGGGATCGGTGAGCTCGATCCATGCGACAATCTATATCAGGTATAGTGGGAGCTAGAGTGACAAAAAGACCCAGCAGGTATTCCTATATCTGCATGTCATCCACCGTCTCTGGGACACCTCTGATGCGGAGGTTCTGTCTTCTCTCCCTGTTCTCTAAATCCTTCTGTTGTGCTTGCAGTAATGAGACATGTTGTTTCAATGCATGGTTGTCTTCCTCCAATACATGTACATATTGCACCAGCACATCCATCTTGTTTTCTATTTGATCTGTCCTCTCCTCCACCAGTGGCAATTCTCCTCGCAGTTCTTGAGCTATTTTCCCCACCTCACTGGCTATAGTATGGGAGATTTTTGAAACAGGGTGTGGAGTTTTGCACCTAGTATGTCTTCTGTCAGTTATGCTGGTGTACAAGGAGCCTGACTGGCATTTGATTGATTTACCTCAGCCATCTGGTGTGCTGCACTGATCATGCCAGAAGTCTGGGAAGCGTTGTTAATTGAGGCCGGGGATCCAGAGCATGTGAGATAGTTCTCAATGTGGGTAGGCCTCGTGGCGAAAATAGGCTTGCAGAACTCCTCTTGTTGCCTGATTTTTCCATACGGGTCACCGATCACTACTGCGTCTATCGGCTGTGCTCCTTTGTTTACTGGAAGCTTCAGAGGCTGTGAAGGAGCAGTGAGGAGAAGCGGTGAAGCGGAGCGAGTATAAGGTGTGTCCGCTATCTTCAGCCTCCGCGCATGCGCCCCCGGAAAGAGGTATTTTACAAAATAAAGGACTTGTCAAAAACTGCCTCATGTTTTTTCTACCAATACACTTCATTTTTGGTGAATGGGTAGGGGTACAAAGTACCCCATACTCATTCACATGGGGGGGTCGGGATCTGGGGGCCCCCTTATTAAAGGGGCTTCCAGATTCCGACAAGCCCCCGCCCGTAGACCCCCACAACCACCGGCCAGGGACACCAAAGCACCGTCTCCATGTTGACCGGGTATGGTTGGGGGCGCTCTCATGCCCGCCGCACTCTCCAGCAGTATGGCTGCTGCTCCGGCGGACTCAATGTCGCTGCCCCTGGCAGCCCAGTCCCCTCATTGTTCGAACACGCCTAGGGAACACAGTTAACCTCTGGATCGACCCCCGCCAGGTTAACCCCTTCACTACCAATGACATTTTTACAGTAATCAGTGGATATTTAAATTTCTGATTGCTGTATAACTGTCATTGGTCCAAAAAAGTGTCAAAGATGGCCAACATGTCCGCTGCAATATCACAACTCTGATAAAAATTGCAGATAGCTGCCATTACTAGTAAAAAAAAAAAAAAAATTGTGAAACCGCCATAAATTAATTTTCATGGTTTATAAACGCGGCAACTTTTGCGCAAACCAATCAATAAACGCTGATCGTGATTTTTTTACCACAAATATGAGGAAGAATATATGTCTGCCAAAACTGATGACTAAATTAATTTTTTTTATATATATATATATATATATATATATATATATATATATATGATATTTATTATAGCAAAAAGTAAAAAATTGTTTTTTTTTTAAATTGTCACACTTTTTTTGTTAACAGTAGTAATCAGAAATGACGCAGAGGGGATCAAATACCACCAAAAGAAAGCTCTATCTGTGGGAAAAAAAGGGCGTCAATTTCATTTGGGTACTAGAATTATTGCTCTCACTCTGATTGCGGGATAACTCACATGTGTGGTTTAAACACAGTTTTCATATGCGGGCGGGACTTATGTATACGTTCGCTTCTGCACGCGAGCTCGGTGGGACGGGGCACAAATTATTATTTTTTTTTTTATCATTTATTTTACTTGTTATTTTTTATTTTTACACTGTCCATTTAACCACTTCCACACTGCCTACAGTATATTTACTGCGGCAGTGTGGACGTGTCCCGCGAATCGGCGTAAATAGACGGCGACTTGCGCGCCCGCCGTAGGCCAGATGAGTGTGCCCGTTGCTCAGGTGGACTGGAGGTTCGCCGGCGAGCCACGATGAGCGGGCAAAGGAAAAGAACGGGGAACCGCCGATATAAATACAGCGGTTCCCCGCTCTGTCAGAGCGGGCATAGGAGATCTACTGATCCCTGTCACTGGGATCAGTTAGATCTCTTATGTCCATGGTAGTCCAGCCCCCCACAGTTAGAACACATGCAGGGAACACAGTTAACCCCTTCCCTGCCAATGACATTTATACAGTAATTAGTGGACATTTACATTTCTGATCGCTGTATGAATTTCATTGGTCCCAAAAAAGTGTCCGGGAGCTCACCGCACCTCCCGCATCAGGGTCCAACCCACCTTCTGATCATACCCTCTTTGCTCTGCCTATGGAACCCGAGTTACCCCTACCCGATCGGTTTACAGGGGACCGTAAGAAATTCCGGGAGTTTCAAAACACATGTGAACTGTATATCGCCCTCCAACCTTGCACCTTCTCCCAAGAAGCCACCTAGGCCTCAAACAGGGCTCCCATGCTGTGTAAAATTATGCGGCCGATTTCTGGCGCTGGAACTCCGCAGCCCTCAGTTTCCAGTTCTGGTTGGGCTTGTCTGAACCCCTTAAGGATGAGTTAGCCCGCGTAGGGGTCCCCCCTACCCTGAACGCTTTAATGGACCTGGTCATCCAGATTGACCCCCGTCTACAGGAGCGTCATTCCGAAAGACAGGTTACCCTCCCACGCTCAAAACTCACTCCGGATGAGAGACTAAATCGCTTGACCCACAATCTGTGCTTTTATTGTGTAGCGTCCGGGCACAGGGTGCGAACCTGCCCAACCAAGTGGCCTAGGAGTCCTTTCCCCGCCAAGGGGGAGGTCCTGTCTCTGTCCAGTCCTGCAACCCACTTGGCGCTCAGCGTCACCCTACAACTGCCTGTTGGAGATGTGACAGTGCGGGCCATCATAGACTCGGGAGCCTGCAGCTGCTTTATGGATCTGACATTTGCAGCCCAGCACCAGGTGCCTCTCCAGCCTAAGTCCCATCAAATGACTATTCATGGGTCCATCATCAGCTCAGGTACGGTGATGCATGAGACTGTCACCATCCTGGCCCGCACTCTTAACAGTCACTCAGAGCTACTAGTACTGGATGCCATAGCGTCACCTCTCTCTCCCGTCATCCTCGGGCTCCCTTGGCTTTGGGCGCACCGCCCACAAATTGATTGGGTCACTGGCAACGTGCAATTTCCATCTTCTTACTGCCATCTCTATTGCTTCCCACAGTCTACGGAGCTTGCCCTCACTATACCCAGCCCGGATCCTGCTCCCGATATGGAAACTCACCTGGCAGTCCCCACTCAGTACCATGAGTTCCAGGATGTCTTTAGTAAGAAGGGGGCGGATGCCCTGCCGCCACACCGACCTTATGACTGCCCAATCGAGCTACTCTCAGGGGCAGAGGTGCCTTTCGGCAGGATATATCCCCTATTCCGAACTGGAACTGGCCACCCTGAAGACTTATCTGGAGGACAACTTGCGGAAGGGGTTTATTCGCCCATCTACTTCCCCTGCAGGTGCCGGGATATTCTTTGTTGAAAAGAAGGATAAATCCCTAAGGCCCTGCATTGACTACAGAGATCTCAACAAGATTACGGTCAAGAACTGTTACCCCTTACCTCTGGTCCCGAAGACTGAGTCAGCCTCAGTCTTCTCTAAACTGGACCTCAGAGGGGCCTATAACCTCATCAGCATTAGAGAGGGGGATGAGTGGAAGACGGCTTTCAGCACCCGTTTTGGCCACTACAAATACTTGGTCATGCCGTTGGCTCTGCAACGCCCCGGCCAGTTTTCAACATCTGGTGAACAATATTTTCCGGGACTTTCTTGACGTATTCGTAGTTGTCTGCCTGGATGATATTCTTATTTTTTCCTCTTCTCTGGAGAAACACCAGGAGCATGTCAAACGCGTATTGAGCCATCTCCGTCAACATGGACTATATGCTAAAGCAGAGAAGTGCGCATTTGAGTGCTCCGAAATCTCCTTTCTGGGCTTCTTACTCTTGGTGTCTGGAATCACTATGGACCCTCAGAAGGTCTTCTCTGTTGTGGAATGGCCAGCTCCCACTGACAGAAAGGGGATTTAATGCTTCGTGGGCTTTGCTAACTTTTATCGGAAATTTATTAAAGGGTTTTCAGCTGTCATTGCCCCTATCACCCAGCTCACGAAGCAGAACATACGTTTTCGAAGGACTCCAGAAGCCCAAGTAGCCTTTCAACGACTGAAGCAACTTTTCACCATGGCTCCAGTCCTGAAACACCCAGACCCTTCTCTGCCATACATCCTGGAAGTGGACGCCTCTGAAACGGCAGTGGGAGCAGTACTTTCCCAGAGGCAGGAACCTAAGGCGGCTCTTCAACCTATCGCCTTCTTCTCTCAGAAACGAATCCCTCCGGATTCTCGATCAGTCAATCACTCCCGTAGGCAGCCGTGCACCAATCCTGTGTTACTCAGATCGTATGGCAGTGATCCCAATACCAGTCATCAGATGTAGTGATTGCACCAGTTTTCTGTTTTCAGGCTTTCCCCCCTCTGTTTTCACGTGAAAATTGGTCCACGGCTGCCTAAGGGAGTGATTGAGTGATCGAGGATATACCCCTGGCTGGGGAAATGCCAAAAGCGTGCAGTAATATACAGTCTGGTAAGCCTCCCTACTTTCGGTGGCAGTTCCACATATTTTTAACAGCGCACTGGGTGTCATCATTCCTGTGATCACTATCACCACCTATGAATAGCTCGGCTTTTAATAATCTAACTGTGAATATTTATTCCCCTTTACTCATCAGTGGATATATCTTCTTCTATGCACCTGGTTGAATCATCTGGTGCTATGTAATCTAGCGCAGCCCTTGTGTACATTTGTTAACTATACTTTTACTATTTGGCTGCAGCTTTAATTTGGACTTTAGCGCAGTATTTTGGAACACATTATTTGCAAACTATATTAAATGTCTAGTGGTTATCATTTGCTGGTTTGTGCTGCCTAGCCATATTTTCTTGGAGACCGTGCTGTAAGATTTTAAAGCTACGGGACAAACCCTCCAAGGGTATTAACCAGACTTACAAGGTGGTTAGCATAGTACTCAAATAAGTTTTTTTATTTTCCATTGCTGTTGTTATAGTTAGAAATAAAGTATCCTTCTAGTTGGGTTCAAGCTTCTTGTGTGTCATACTCTAGAATAATAGCTGTAGAATCATCATTACATATATATGAAGGCTGCCATTGGTGACCTTCTTCTGAAGATACTATCTGTCTTCATGTGGTGTTTACCTTCTGGCTTTAGTATTTTCTCCCTCCATATTTCTCTCATGACAGGTTTCTTTCAAGCACTACTTAGAGTTTTACTGCAATATTACTGATGTCTAATATTAAATAATTATAATAATTATAATCTTACAGGCTAAGTTCACCTTTAAAAAGTAATAAATGCATGCATTTTTGCAGGATCTTGTAGAATCTCAGTACAGTATAGCTGTCTGCCCATAGCTCCAGTATGGGCAGTCAGTAACTGGAGAGTAGGAACTATGAGAGCTCTCATTGGTGCCCCACAGTTCACTGAGAACTACAAGCTGTCTCTTGCAGTTAAATACAGCAGTTGTAGTTCATTATTCACAGATCACTGTGAATGAATCACTTGGCTGTGTGAACTTATCCCCTTACAGCCATGCTCTTTTTAAATTGTGACAGTGGGTTCGGGGAGACAATCCTCCAGCCACTGTCAGAGCGAGGGAATTGGAGGGGTCCAGGTAGGTGCTCTTTTGCAACATGTTACACTCTAAGTACGGATGTAAAATGTAACATGTTATCAAAGGTGAATTTATCCTTTAAAGGAGGGAGCAGATACAAGAACACATTCTGCACAAGGAAAGACAACAGCCATTATGGGTTTGTTTTACTGGAAGCTCCTGCAAAGAGGAAAAATTTCACACTGAATTCCACCACAGATCTGGAAGAAATACACAAGGCACACCAAGACTGAGGAATACACATTCTATTTAGAATTGTATTTGGTTATCCTAGAGTACAGCTTTAAAGAAATATCCAGCCCTTACAGAAGCAGGATACTTCTACCACATCACCTGTGACCACTACTACTCACATCACTTTTGACTGCTGTGTCCTTCAGACACAGCTGATCAAAGGCCACAGTAAAGGGCCAATCATGGTGGCCCTTTACCATATGATCAGCTGATCACATGTAAACAGACTTGCCAGTTATTGGCAGTCCTTTCCTCCCATGCTGTGTGTGAGGAAAGGAGAGTCATTAACCAGCAAGATTGTCAGTACATTGTTTACACTGATAATCAGGGGACTGATCATCAGTGCCCTGATTATCAGTACAGGCCCATCAATGCCCATTAGTACTGCCTATCAGTGCTCCTCAATGCCTATCAGTGCCACCTACTAGTGCTCATCAATACCACCTATCAGCACCCATCATCGCTGCCTATTAGTACCTCCTCAGCAGGACTCTGAGCTGAGAGTGTCTTCAACTGATTAGCTTTACAGTTCCCACAGTGCATACAGGAGGAGAGGGGTGGGAGGAGAAGGAGCAGATCGGTTCTCTCCTTTCCCATCCGTGCGAGGGAGGAAGGAGGGCGAACTGTCAGTGTAGGCCCTGGGCTGTATGAGAGTGAGACGTTCTCAGTTCAGTAACCCATTCCCTGACAGTGGCGGAGCGCCAGGGCCCAGTCGCAAGTATGACCTTCACTACTAGTAGAATAAACCAAGAAAGTTTGTTTTCAACTACAATATTTAGCAAAAATGTAAAATGTGTATAATTTTGAACTTGAATCAGTTCTCACTGTCTATTTACATTTCACCTAAAATTTTGTGTTCATCACCTTTTCTCTGGGAATACAATGAGGTCAGAATATAGAGGATCACGTGTTATAACTATAGACTACTTACAACACAGAAACTACCGTATTTAACACGGTTTGCTTTGCACCTCATATTATTCTATAGTATATGACCAGGAAAAGATTTTACTGTAAATAAGACCTACCTTTATCATATTGTCATAAGATAAAAGCAAGAAGTTGGGATTTTCCTTCATTGTCAGCCATCCTTTCACATGTTCAAACCACCGACCAAACATAACTAAAACACAAGTACAAATTAGAATCTGATTCACTATGATTTTCATAGATTTATGTAATCATTTTATTAAATTTTAGGGGCCTTTTAGACCTATGGAGTCAATGTAATTGTGCGTTAGCCCACACATTTTGAATAGACTGTCAACGCATGACAATATACAAAAAAGAGGACATGTTTTTTGTTTTGTTTTTTGTAATGCAGTGCACCATAAAACATAGCATATATGTTGTGTCATGGTGCAAGGTGGATGAGTTTACCATTATTTAAAAGAATGAAACTGAAACCACCACACAAAATGTAGTGCATTATTGCTCGTGTGGTAACATGAATAAATGAGTAAAATAAGAACGTAACAAAGGATTTTTAATTTAACTGTGTAGTGTGGCAGATATGTGTATATCACAAGATTAAGTATACAGAATTACTGTATTTAAATAGTGCATTTATCTGTATGGCCAGAACTTTGTTTTAAATTTGATGTCCAGACAGTGGAAACAGGCAGGAAGAACAGTTCTGATCGGGAGAACCCTACCCAAAGTTTGAATCACACTGACGGGTGTCACGGATACTGCAGGTCATATTATGATATTTTACAAACTCACTGAGTTATGAATATTTATATTTCCTTAAGCCTGCCCAGTAGATGGTTCATGGCCACTGGTGTGTGCTAGGGGAGAATAAAAATATTTAGAACAGTTTATGTGCTCGCTCTCTTGCCTCAGGCTGAGACCCAAGGAGGTACTACTAGAGGGAGCTCTGTCATAAGGCCCAGAAGCTGATTTGGGGCCTACGTACAGTGGTCCTGAGGCAGCCCTGAGGCTGTCCTGCTTGGTGTAGAGGAAGCTGTGTCAAGGTGAGAAGATCCAAGGGAGGCTCCCATGCTAGAGAGAACCAGAAATAAAGCTGGTCTCTCAGCTAGGCCTGGAAACTTGCTTAGAGGACTCACTGGAATCTGAAAATGTGCTTGCAGTGCTGCTGGGTCAGCTTAAAGTTGACACTGTGAAGCTGTATTTTGTTATGGATCAAAAGATTCTATAAGTGATCTGCTGCAGTATCTGGGACCCCCAACCCTCACTCTCTCTACCTCCTTTTTTAGTTTAACATAGAAAACTTTGAAAAGACAATAAGTGACTGGCACCCAATTTCTGTTCAGTGTTCCCCATTATAGCCATGGACTCAGCCCTGGGGTAAATGCTGGCTCGCTCCCTGCCTCTGGAGGTGTTATCTTGCCTCTAGGGTACTATGGGGGGGGGGGGTAAAGTTATGCTCACTTTTTTGGATCCCATTTGGGAATCTGACCCACATATAAAACTATAGATTGTACAGATGAGAAACCTTTTCCTGGTTCATCTGCAAGACGTTTTGATAGTTTAAACTTTTAGAGGTTACAGAGACTTGTGAAATCCATAAACCAAATGTAGGAAACAGAATGGATGACATCTGGAGGAAGAAATAGTGTTATAATGGTGCACAAAATATATAGATCAAAGTGGCCCAAGTTGGGCTTTAATGCTCAAAAGGAAATATGGATTAGTAAGCATGTACAAATGTAAAATTTACACCGAAAGTTACTATAATAACTTAAAATAGTATATGCACCCTGAAAATAAGCTACAGTTATTCTTACTTTTATTGCTGAGAAAATAAGAGATGAAATCCTGGAAATCTTCCTTGCTTTCCATGAATTGTGCATACAAGGAGAAGTAATAGAAAGATACACACACATCTTTAGGGTTGCGTACGGTATAGATCACCTAAGACAGGAAAGCAATATCTACAGTTATTACAACATTATTACATTTACACTTTATAGACAAATGTACTCTATGAATTAAAGAGCTTAAACATCACCTTCTAGCTGGTGATGGTATAAAACATGAAAGCAGGTTTGGTGTATTCCATAATGATCCTGCCCCTAGGAAGTTCTCACCATTGCAGGTATGCCAGCCTTATTGTATCCCCTGCACTTATTTAGGTATTTTCATTCTTCCCTCAGGATGAAGGGTGTAGGCATTTGGATCTAACCTGAAGTCTAGGAGAATGATGTGTGGCTATTAGGTCCCTTCCTCCCCTGTTTTAGAGGGTCTCTCTTCACCAGAACCACTCACCTAGTATTCATTGGTCTGCTTGGCTGATCACAAGGAGCACCAGGCTTTGGTTAGTCGGATCTGAGTGTGCCTCACCCCGTCAGGAGCCTTGCACCACTGGGGGTCAAAGACAGTTCCTACCTCTGCTACATGCAGTTTATACAGCAATGAACACATGTGCATACCATAGTAAAGAGAATAGTCCATTAGGACCAGCTTGGTTCAATAGAACCATTTAAAATGTCAGAATGTATGAAGTTAGGCTTTCTTTCAATTGCCCTATTACCTGTTTTTTAAGTGATTCCTTGTAGGGTCTTATGGATGCACCCATTTGTGCATGTTCTATGAAAGGATTACAGGCCTACATCAAGACACTACCTACCCTGACATGCACAGGCAGCCAGAGAACACTATACACATAACATACCTCTGTTCCTTCTCCTCCAAGTGTTTGATAATGGCTAGCATGAGGCATAGGGCTATGAATTATGGAATGTGTAGTCCCAAGAAGGGCAATCAAATTATTTTGACCAGAGTTATTAGTGCACACTTCCTGAAAGAAAATTTGGCGAAGCAGCACAGAAGAAGTTGAAGCCTGCAGCTGTAAAAATCTGTAAGGCCTGGTTCCCACTAGTGCAATTTCAGATGGCAGCAGTCAGGGTCATCTTTAATATTGATTGGACCTTGGGCAAACATTTTCTTGGGACCCCCCAACTCATGCAAATTTGCTTTCCACCACAACATTCCAAAAAACAAACACACACACAGACTTACAGTGCCTTGAAAAGGTATTCATACCCCTTGAAATTTTCCACATTTTGTCATGTTACAACCAAAAACATAACTGTATTTTATTGAGATTTTATGTGATAGACCAACACAAAGTGGTACATAATTGTGTGGAAGGAAGATAATAAATGTCACCTTTCACTGCAATTACAGCTGCAATTATTTTTGGCTATGTCTCTACCAGCTTTGAACATATAGAGAGTGAAATTGTTGCCCATTCTGCTTCTCAAAATAGCTAAAGCTCTGTCAGATTGGATGGAGAGTGTCTGTGAACAGCAATTTCCAAATCTTGCCACAGATTCTCAATTGGATTTGGGTCTGGACTTTAGGCCCTAAGCTGAAACACAGAGCAGAGAGCTATCCGAAGTTGGGGGTGGTGGGCTGATCTCCTATACAATTATTTCTGGAACCCGGAAGTGGGAGCAGAGAGGTGTCTCATGTGGTGATTCTCATCTGTTATGTTGGTTATAATCATATGTCTGGTGAGCCTCAGTTTGTTTAGTTTTCCTGCACGTTTTGCCCCTGTGCAAGAGAATTTATTGGTGGTCGATTAATTCAAGCACTGATTCATACTGCACTTGGGATTATGAATTTCTGATTATCACATTGGACTTTCGTTATATGCACTTGCACTTTAATTAACTTTGTGTGCTGCTGAGAACTTTGGGATTTAATTGCTTTTCAATTTTGCACTTTTATTTTTTCAAGCAGCAGCAAAGACATTCTCATATTTTGATAGAGCACTTTGATATTAGCGCGGTGGTTTATAGATATCAGTGTTAGTTTTCCGCCACACATAGTGTTTTGCTTTAACCACTTCAGCCCCAAAAGGATTTCCAGCTTTAGGACCAGAGCACTTTTTTCAATTTAGCACTGGGCCGCTTTAACTGGTAGTTGTGCGTTCATGCAATGCTGTACCCAAACAAAATTGGTGTCCTTTTTTTTCCATGCTAGAAAATTGCTAGAAAATTACTTTGAACCCCCAAACATTATATATTTTTTAAAGCAGAGGCCCTACAGATTAAAATAGTGGGTGTTACAATTTTTGTTTTCACAAAGTATTTGCACAGCGATTTTTCAAATGCAATTTTTGGGGAAAATAAACACTTTTTTGAATTTAAATGCACAAAAACACACTATTTTGCCCAAATGTTTGGTGAAATATGAAAGATGATCTCATTCTGAGTGCATAGACACCAAACATGACATGCATTAAAAATGACATACACCCGCAAAGCAGTGACAAACTATATACATTTTTAAAAGCCTTAACAGGTTACCACATTAGATCTGCAGAGGTGGTCTACTTCTAGAATTACTGCACTCGATCTGATGTTCTCAGTGATACCTCACATGCATGGTGAAATTGTTGTTTACATACGACATGAGACCGACGCCTGTGTTTACCTTTGCACGCGTGCACGGGGTTGCAGGGGTGCATTTTTTTAAATTAATAATTTTGCTTTTTATTTTATTTTTACACTGTCCCTTCCATCTTTTTTTTTATCATTTTTATTTTTATCACAGAGATTTTAACCAGTTCAGGACCGCGCTATAGCCGAAAGACGGCTACAACGCGGCACTGAAATGCCCGCAGGACGTCCATGGACGTCCTGCCTCGTGCGCGCTCCCCGCGCGCACTCGCAGCCTGCGGCGGCGCGCTCTCGCGGCCGCCACACGCTGCGTGGGCGTGCCCGTGGGTCGGGCGGACTCAATGTCCGCCCGAGACCCGCCGATCACCTGTAGCAGCCTCAGAACGGGGAACCGCCGATGTAAACACGGCGGTTCTCCGTTCTGTGAATGTGACATGACAGATCTACAGATCCCTGTCACTGGGATCAGTTAGATCTGTTATGTCCCGACCAGCCCCGCCCCCCACAGTTAGAACACTCCCAGGGAACATTGTTAACCCCTTCACTGCCCCCTGCAGGTTAACCCCTTCACTGCCAATGACATTTATACAGTAATCAGTAGACATTTAAATTTCTGATCGCTGTATAAATGTCATTGGTCTCAAAAATGTGTCAAAAATGTTCGACATGTCCGCTGAAATATTGCAGTACCGATAAAAATCGCAGATCACCGCCATTACTAGTAAAAAAAAAAAAAAAATAGTAAAAACGCCATAAATCAATTCCCATAGTTTGTAGACGCAATAACTTTTGCGCAAACCAATCAAAATACGCCAATTGCGATTTTTTTTTTTACCAAAAATATGTATTAGAAGATATATTGGCCAAAACTGTTGAATAATTTTCTTTTTTATATTTTTTTTGGATATTTAATATAGCAAAAAAGTATAAAATATTGTTCTTTTTTCAAAATCATCGCTCTTTGTTTATTTATAGCGCAAAAAATAAAAACCGCAGAGGTGATCAAATACCACCAAAAGAAAGCTCTATTTGTGGGAAAAAAATGATAAAAATTTTGTTTGGGTACAACGCCACACGACCGCGCAATTGTCATTCAAAATGTGACAGCGCTGAAAGCCGAAAATTGGTCTGGGCAGGAGGGGGGTTTAAGTGCCCAGTAAGGAAGTGGTTAAATTACCCCTATGATAAAAATAGGTATTGTCGCATATTTTTTTTTTTTTTTTTAATTTGGGGTCTACTGGGGGTGTGGCTTGACGGCGCTCGTGTATGGCCACTTAACTGAGCAGTTCCACCGGCCAGTGTGAGAGAAGATAACAGAGAGAGCCTTTCCAGAAGTCCAGCACACCGGCATCAGACGCACGAACACCACGGAACGGCCTGAAGCAATGTCAGGCAAGAGAAAGGGGGAAGAACGACCGCAGAAGCTGACAGCATTCTTTCAAATGCCGTCCCCTCAGCTGAGGCCTACTCAAGATGGCGCAGCAGCAGGCCCCAAAGTGAGTACCGAGGCCTACACGGATCTCCCAGATGACAACCGGGACACACCAGGTAACTCACCCCCGCCAACACCGCTCAAAAACCTCACAGGCAACAGTCCAATAAGTGGTAGCTCAGCTAAAACAAGAATGCTGCTTGATTCCCCGCCACCATCTCCTCACACAGAGGCGCCATTTCACCCCTTGCAATCTAACCAAGCGCTGCACTCCTCATTGGCAGCCTTCCCGACAACAGGCCAGCCAGTTATAGACACAACCTTAAAAGACATGTTGTTGTCCCTGCAGGCTTCATTACTGACGGATCTGTCCTCCATGATATCGAAATTCAATGCTGATATCCACAGTTTAGATGACAGAGTCACATACATAGAGCACAAGATGGAGGATAGCACAGTCACTATTAATGCATTAGTGGACTCTTACGATAACATACTAGAAGATAATCAGTGGATTAAAGCCAAACTCTCAGATTTAGAAGACAGGTCCCGCAGGAACAACATAAAGATAAGAGGGATCCCAGAATCCGTTCCACCAACAGCACTGCACCAGTACGCTAAAGACCTAATGGCGGCCGCCATTCCAGACGCTAAACCAGTTGAACTATTAATAGACAGGATTCACCAGATAGCTAAACCACCACACCTGACAGCATCAGTCCCTAGAGACGTAATTATGAGCGTGCACTTTTTCCACATTAAAGGAAAATTACTGAGAGAAATCAGGATGAGGTCGAGTCCCCCTGCGCCATTTGACAACATTCAACTCTATCCAGATTTATCTAAGTACACTCTGCAACTCTGCAGGCAGCTGAGCCCAGTGACAAAGGCTATGAATAACCACAAAATCCCATATAAATGGAGATATCCTGCTACTAATTTCAAAAAATGGAACAAACCACATCTCCTCTCTTGCTGAGGGTATGAAGTTACTATTCCAGTGGGGCATCATCATTGAACCCCCCCAAGACACTAATCCTTTCTCTATTCCAAAACGCCCTTGCCGCAGCGTGATAAGTTTGTTGGTAATATTCACAACAAGATAACCTAATGGCTCTCATGTTTCAGCTATATATGGTGCGACCATCTCCCTGGCCGGCCTAGGCACCGTTGACAGAAACAGTTTACCCCCCACAGGAGGATTGTTGTTATAGTTGCTCCTCCGCCACTCACTACACAGGTTACATGTGTATTTTTCTTCATCACTATTCTTGACTGTTTTTTGTTGTTTCTCTTGGCTCTTCGCTCCAGAGTCCTACGCACAGAAAGTTACTCTAGGTGAAAACCCACCAAAGCATCCAGTGAGTTACAGATATCTAAGAGATCAACCCAACGTCTCACCACAGAGACCATCACTCAAAGTAAGTCAGCACAACACCATTACATACTTAAGTCTGCATCATGACATTCAAAATTCTCTCTATAAATGCCAATGGCCTCAATCATCCGGTAAAAAGACACAGTATGTGGAAATCTGCCATCGACCTACACTGCGATATAATATGTGCACAACAGACACACTTTCAGAGAGATGCCCAACCTAAGTGTACCCACAAAGACTTCCCCCACACCTTCTTTGCCTCATCCTCGGCCAAGAAACAGGGAGTCCTGATGATCCCGGTGAGGAACTCCATGAAATTTCAATTACACAGCACAATAACAGACCCCAATTGCAGGTTCATAATCCTCACCTGCTCCTTGAATGATTCCTTATATACAATAATGAATCTATATGCACCGAACCACCACCAACTCAAATTTCTGCATAAAGTCATACGTAAACGTAAAAACCTACAAAAAGGACATACTATAGTATGCAGAGACTTCAACATGGTACATGATGCCCAACTTGACTCCTCCGCCCCAAGAAAAAGAAGAAATCCCACTCTGCAACCTTTCCTCAGAAACCAAGAACTATATGATGTATGGAGATGCCACCAGGACACAGAGAGAGACTATACTTACCTCTCCCCAGTTCACAAGACTTTTTCATGCATTGATTTGTTTCTAGTCGACAGATGCCTGTTGCAGAGGATTCAATCCTCTGAAATCCACACCACATCATGGTCGGACCATGCCCCAATTAGCATTACGGTAAACAACACTAATATGCACACCCCAACCACAATGTGGAGAGTTAATAAAACCATTCTCCAGAATGACGTACACTCTGCTACTCTCACAAAACAGCTTCTGGAATACTTCCAGATCAATGAGGGTTTGGTGGGGGACCATGCTGTGGTGTGGAATGCCCATAAACCTTTTATCAGAGGCAATTTAATCCAAATGGGTTCAAGAATCAAAAGGGAGAGAGCAAGGCTTGTTGATTCACTTCTAGCACAAATTGCAGATTTGGAAAAGCGTGTAAAAGTAGACCCAAAATCACCTCACACGTATAAAATCATCAGCCTTGGATTAGAGCTTTGCATTCTCCTCTTAGACACTTACAACAAGATGCAAAATAGATTCAAAGCCTTTCTATACTCTACTTCCAACAAAGCTGGCAAAGCATTAGCACACTGCATCAAAGGGTGCCGCATTAAGTCACGAATCGATTACATAATCCACCCCCATTCCAAGCAAAACTTTCAGACCCCCAAAAAATAGCTGATGCATTCAGCGTGTGCTACAGTGATCTATATAATTTAGCCAAAGACCAAGAGGTATACCAACCAACATCCAAAGACATAGATCAGTTCCTGAAAAACATAAACGTACCGTCTCTATCAGTCACACAACTAGACCAATTAAACGCTCCTTTTACGCAACAAGAAATCCAAACTTCCATCACTAAACTGCCACCCAATAAAGCCCCAGGCCCCGATGGCCTCACGGGAGAGTATTATAAAAAACTTGGGGTCTACTAGTTTCTAGATCATTCCCCAGCTCTTAAAGCATCTGACCACACCAAAATCGGTGTGATAAGATGCTTCCCCAATTTTCCAATGTCGCTTTTTATATCCGGCAAAACCAAAGTCACAAAATGCTCATAGCCTCTGGTTTCTTAGGCCATAGAGATGATTGGAGCCATTATAGTCTTCAATCAGCTGTATGGTCAGCTGGCGGAACCAGCAGCTGCATTCTCGCATTCCCCGGTGGGACAAGAGAGCCTGAGAAGACCAGCAACATACTAGTATGTCGCTGGTCCTTGTTGGGCATATATTGTAATGTTCTTTTTTTTCATACAGCCTGTGGGTTAAATGAAAAAAAAAGAATCAATCGGTGGGTATGCCCACCATTAGGAAACCTCCCTTCATCCACACACTTCTAATGGTGGGCATAGCCCCTTTTTTTAAAAAATATACCGGAGCATGGGGGCAATCCGCCCCAATTTTAACCCACTGCCCCAATGCTCTTTTTTTAACTGTGGTGGTGAAATCACCTCCAACAGCGTTGGAGTCGCTGCTTTATGAATGGTGGGAGCAAACGCTTTTTGCTGTTACCATTAATAAAGCAGTGCTGCAGCTGAATTGCGTACCTGAAAAGGAATAAACAATTAATAAAACACAGTAACATAAAAAAATACATACCTGATAAGAAGAAAAAAATATAAAACACATTAACAATAAAACATTGCAGGTAAGCAGTAACATAAAAAAATTACATACCTGCAAAGAAAACATGATAAAAACAGTAACAAAACATTACAGGTATGCATAAAAAATATTAACAATAGAGAGAGAATAGAGAGAGATCAGAGAGAAAACAAGAGAGAGAGAAAAAAGAAACATTCAACTGTTTTTGGCTTTTTTATTTTTTTATTTTTTTTGTTTTTTTGAACATTTTTTTTTTGTTGTTTTAAAATGTTTTTTTTGTTTTTGTTTTTGGTACGCTTTTTTTTGTAACTAAAAACTGTAACTAGTTCCAGGTTTGGGTCTCTCAAAATGCACTGGCATCTTTGGAGACCCTATGTAAGTGTGCCTATAACTGTGTCTGCTGTACCTTACGCTAATAATTCACTAATGTGTGGCAGCGCTCAAAACAGTCTCCGATGCAGAGACTAGGCTGGTCAGGACAGGTGGAACAATAATTGCAGGTGTCACACCTGTATCCGCATTGTCTGCAGACACAACATCTCTTTTGGGGTGTTATGTGGCCTGGGGTACCACGGAGGACTGCATTCACATTGTGAAGTGGGGGTGCAGCACCATCTGGAAACAGAAGGGCTGTGACGATCTCTTTCATGAATTTGAGGAAGGATCCCATCTGTCCCGACGCTCTCTATAAGACATGAGCGTTCAGCAAAGCCAATTGAAAAAGTTATATAGACACTTTTTTGTACCAGCGTCTAGCCTTATGGGAAATTAGGTATGGAGCCAGTAACTAGTCGTTGAGGTCCACCCCTCCCATACTTCGTTTATAATCGTGTACACAGAGGGGTTTCTCCAAAACACCAGTCACATAGAAATTTGGACGTCATGTTTGCATGAAGGGAGGTCAGAACGAAAACATTCAGATTGTCCCTCCACTTCATTGCAAGCAAATTATTACACTTCAAGCTAGGCTCTCACCCCCTGTCTAAGACAGGAATCTGCAAGCCGTTGGAGGAAGCCCCAGCGATTAGGTCGCACAGTGCCACATGAGCCAATTTGGTGATCAAACAAGTGACTAAAAAGTGAGACGCTCATGTAATAATTCTCCACATACAAGTGGTACCCCTTTCCGAATAAGAGTGACACCAAGCTCCATGCAATCTTGCCAGTGCTCCCTATGTAGTCTGGGCATCCTTCCGGCTCTACGTGACTATCTTTGCCCTCATAAACCATGAAGCTTCATGTACAGCCTGTGGCCCTGTCAGAGAGCTTATACATCTTGACCCCGTATCTGGCACACTTGCTGGGGACGTACTGTTTGAAAGCAAGACGGCCAGAAAATTTAACCAGGGACTTGTCCACGCACACAACTTGGTTGGGAATAAAAAATGTGGCGAACTTGGTGTTGAAGTGGTTTATGAGGGGCCGAATTTTGTACAGCCGGTCAAATTCAGGGTCACCCCGTGGATGACCGAGTTCATTGTCACTAAAGTGCATGAACCACAAAATCTGCTGGTATCGTGCCCTGGACATGCAAGCAGAGAACACGGGCATATGGTGAATTGGGTCAGTGGACCAGTATGACCGCAACTCAGTTTTTTTTGTTATGCCCATGAGGTAGGAAAGGCCCAGAAAGGTCATAAATTCTGGAACTGTGATTGGTTTCCAGTCTCTGGCAAGTGTCAAATGGGGATTAGCGGTGATGAACTGACCAGCATATAAATTGCCTTGGTCCACTATAGATCTATAGAGATATTCTGTGAAATACAGCGAATAAAAATCGATGGCTGTAAAATCAACTGTATTCACAGTTATTCCGGGTTGGCCAGTGAATGGGGGAAGTACGGGCGCTGAATCAGTGGGGGGTTGCCAATCAGGGTTAGCAAATTCAACGGGAAATGCACTATGGGTTCTGCGGGCTGTGTTCATCTTCTTCTTTGTGGCTGCAGGACAATACTCGTGCTAGCCACACCAGCTTGAACTGCACTTATGGGACTCGCCACGTCACCACGTGATACTGCAGTGCTGGTTTGTCCACGTCCAGGGGGTACTAGGCCGCTGGTGCTTGCCAATTCACCAGAAGGAGTAGCGGCGCTAGTACTGGCTCTCTGCTCCATACGAGAGCCCTGCGGTTCATGCACCTCAGCGACAGCAGAATGGGATCTGGTATGCCTGACCGTAGCAGGGACCACTCTGACCTCAGAGCTATCTGACAGGGTGCTGCTGCCGTCTACTGGTTCATATGCTGAGCCTGATTCTGACAGTGAAGCTTCCCCATTGCTCTCGTCTGTCATACTCAGCTTAGTGTAAGCCTCTTCGCTAGTGTACGTGCGATTGGACATTTTGACCTTTCTAAATTTGACACGTACACTAGTGTCACTCACAGACAAAAAAGTGCACCTGGTTGTCAGAGCCTGTTTCAAAAGCTACCAAATTCACTGTCCCTGTGATAACGAACCGCCTTGCGCCATCAAGCCACGGAGGGGCGGGTGGGCGGTCGGCAAGTGGTTAAGACTAAAAAGTTAAATTTTGGTTTCGTCTGACCAGAAATACCTTCTTCCACATGTTTGCTGTGTCCCCCACATGACTTCTCACAAACTGGAAACGGGACTTCTTATGGCTTTTGTAGCACCCTCTAGGTTGCTAGATGGATGTAAATAGGGTCTTTGGTAGAGTAAGTAAATTTAGGCAGGCCTGGCTAGCACGGAGCAATGTTCTGCTTTATAATCAAGGTTTGTTTCCACAACAACCCAACATTTTCAAAATCCAATTATCATTGGGGCAGGAAGTGAGGTGAAATCTGAACAGAAATATAAGCAGCAAAACAAACATTATAGGGGTGTTAACCCTTCCGTATGCTATCCAAAAAGCTGAAAATTAGTTTTTTTGGCTGAAGCTACACTTAAAAAATGTACCTGTTCGGACTTACAAGTTCAACTTAAGAACAAACCTACAGACCCTATCTTGTTTGTAACCCGGGGACTTCCTGTATCGTAACTGTACTTTCTGCCCTCATGTTGTAAAGTGCTGCACAAACTGTTGGTGCTATATAATAATAATGATGATGGGGATGATTGGGGGGTAGAGGAGTCCAGGATGATAGGGGGTTGAGATAGGGAATTCCAGGATGATTGGAGGGGAGAGATAGGGGAGTCAAGGGTGATGGGGGGGTAGGGGAGTCCAGGATTATTGGGGGGAGAAATAGAGGAGTCCGGAATGAATGGCGGGGGGAGATAGAGGAGTGCAAGATGATTGGGGGGGGGGGGAAGGGGAGTCCAGGATGATTGGGTGGGGGGAAGAGATAGAGGAGTGCAGGATGATTGGGGGGGCGGATATGGGAGTCAAGGATGATTGGGGGGGGGATAGAAGAGTCCAAGACGATTGGGTGGGGGG
>BLSH010106177.1:127134-144290 GCA_018402905.1 Glandirana rugosa
CACACCCTTTTCGGATAACGTCCCCGTATCTCGGTATAATGACAAGATTTTAGTAGAAGTTTCACACGCCCTTTTCGGATAAAGTCGGCGTATCTCGGTATAATGACAAGATTTTAGTAGAAGTTTCACACACCCTTTTCGGATAACGTCCGAGTATCTCGGTATATCCCACACACTTTGAAGATGATTTTAGAACAGTAATATGGCTCTATTCCCTTGCAATAGGCTTTTCCCACACACTTTGGAGATGATTTTAGAACCGTAATATGGCTCTATGAGCCTGCAATAGGCTTTTCCCACACACTTTGAAGATGATTTTAGAACAGTAATATGGCTCTATGCGGCTGAAATAGGCTTTTCCCGCACACTTTGAAGATGATTTTAGAACAGTAATATGGCTCTATGCCCCTGCAATAGGCTTTTCCCACACACTTTGAAGATGATTTTAGAACAATAATCTTTCCCTTAAAGCAACAGCTGGAGGCTTTTCCTGTACAACTTGGAGATGATTTTAGAATCTAAAATCATCTCCTAGTTCTATAGGGAGAGGTTCCTACTGTTGCTTAAAGGGACAGGTTATTGTTTCTTGCACAAAATTAAAAAGTGCATCTACATTGCTGGTTTAAAAAAAACAGAAAAATTCCAAAAATAAAAAAACAGTGTTGGCTACCTCCTCCTCCACCGCCACTTTCACCACCTCCTCAACCTCCAACTCCACATCCACCTCCATTTTTTATTTTTTTATGTGATTTTAGCTTAAAAATTATTTTAAGTTATTTCCCTATCCCCATTTCTTTGTAGGGCAATTGTCTGACCCTTACCCCCATTTTCCTTCCTTTTGCAGACCTCTAGGACTTTCCAGGACTTTGTTACAGTCATTTTTGTGCCTAAAAGTTCGGGTCCCCATTGATTTCAGTGGGGTTTGGGGTCCAGGTCAAAGTTCGGGTCAAGTCCGGACCCGAACCCGGACTTTGTCCCGAAGTTCGGCTGAACCTACAGAACCCGAACTTCCAGAGGTTCGATCAACTCTACTGATGAGTTATATAATGTTAGGCTTTAGTGGACTAGAGAGACAAAAAGAGAGAAAAGAAAAAAAAAAAAAAGGGGGGGGAAACTGGTTTTCTGAGGGTGTCCACTGTGGCATTTTGGCAGAAGTAACATGCCCAAACCGTCATGTGGGGAGATTTGTTTATTTACCTAGTCTCATCGCAAGATATGAGCAGGAATGGTGATCTCAGGCTCTAGCCAGCATCCAGTGTTCGTGTCAGTGTGTGACATGTCTATTCCACGTAAACTGAGAGACAACAAAAGGGTTAACAACTAGATGACAAAACAAAGAGGGTTCCTGTCTGAGAACGATCCAGCAATGAAGGCATTCTCCATTGGCACGAAGGAATGCGCCAATACGCATGCGCGAAGAACGAGAACGAACGGAAGACTCCGAACGTTAGTGCGCACTCGCGCACATCCGTTTGTATGCAATGCGGCAGATGTTGGCGCCCAAAGCCCTATTTAAACCGGCGCAGAACAGTCATGAGTTGCTGGATTATCTTCAGCTTCCTGCTGTGCCTTGTCTTCTGTTCCTGACTAATCTGATCCTCGGTTACCGACCCGGTTTGCCTGACCATCCTGATCCTGATTTCTGGTTTTTACCCCTGGCTCGTCTCTCTACTCTGCACCTCAGTTCCTGATCTGTGTTTGACCCTTGGCCTGGCTTTTGATTCCGCTTCTGGCTTCTCCTGTAACAGACTATAGACTCTGCTTGTTATCCTGTGTATGACCCGGCTTGTCCCTGATCCTGATTCTGATCCTGATTCCTGTGTTCCTTTGTTCCCAGAGGACTCCAACCCAGCAGTACGTCCCGGTTCCAGTCGAGCCATCCAAGGGAGACTACACACCTGGTCTGCACTACCGGTGACCCCTGCCTCTCCGGGCATAGCGCTCCCTGGTCCACTTCCAGGGGGTGCTCTGCACCTAGCTGCAAGGGAAGCCCTCTCTGCAACTTGGCCACCAACCAGGTAACTGACAGTTCCATAAGCGACTAGTCAAACATTATGTCTGTAGTTTTGGTACGTATGAAGGACGATTCCCTGTGTAGGTGTAGCATTAGTTACCTATGTGTTCTCTGCGGGGAGTTGATGCACCTCCGGGGCTGCGGTGGTTCAGGTCTCTGTGTGAGAGACGTTGTTCAGGCGAAGTGGGGTCCAGTCTGCGACGTCTTGATCTTTGCCTCTGTGCCTTTGGAGAAGGGTTGTGAGACACTGGGCACCAGGGTTCCGTTGGGAAGTAGTATGCATACCATTCTGGTAGTTCGAAGTGGGGTAGATCGAGCTGCTTGCAGAATGATTGCAGATCTTCTGGTGTGCGCAATAAGTCTGTGCACCCCCTATAGGTTGCAGAAAGACAGAAAGGAAACTTCCAGTGAGGGCGCATGGCAGGCCTGTTTTGTAAGGTGATTTGGGAGAGATCCTGGAACAGTTTAATTTCAGCTCCATTAAATAATATGCAGCCTCTGTCCCGTGCTTTACGAAGGATTTCTTCTTTAAGTGGGAAGTTAACTATGCAACATATTGTATCCCTTGGGGGAGGCCGCAGTGCCCGGTGAGCTCTCTCCGCCACTATAGGAGAGTCCGCCGGATGGCCAAGCAGGTCATTAAATAATGTGCATTATGTCTGTGGGATGGCCACCAGTTCTATTCCCTCGGGTATCCCCCGGGCTCTTATATTGTGGCTGCGACCGCGATTGTTGAGGTCCTCAACATGGCGGTGTACGTCCAGAAGGTGGGTAGCTGGGCATCATATGTGGGTTGCTCTTGGCGGATGGCGTCTGCATATGTTTGTGTGATTGCTCCACGCTGGTTAAACGCTGAGCCATCGCCTAAATGTCTGCTTTCAAGTCGGTGATTGTCTCTGTGAGCGTTTCTTTGATGTCTAGGGTGACTGTTTGGAGGTCTCAGATCCCATCCAGGCCACGCCCCCCAGGGTGCGAATTCTAAGTGTTCTGGGGGCCCCTTGTTGAATTTTGGCATGGGATTCCCCTCCAAATCCGTACCAGACCCAAAGAGCCTGGTATGGATTGGGAGGGACCCCACGCCGTCTTTTTTTTTAACTGGCACTTTTTTTTATTATTCAGCTGTCAGCGGAGAAACACATTGACAGCTGATGACTCATCGCTTGTTAAGGATGCCACGGCCGGCTTCCTGGATCTGCTCCCTAGCAACCATCTTACACTAAACCCTGATTGTGCAAAGCTTTGCCCAATTAGGGCACAGAACACACTGTGCAGTGCTCAGTGCATTGCAGGGTGTTCGTCAGGGTGAACACCCTGTAAATCCGAATGTTCTGTGAGCAGCAAATGTTTAGTCAAACTCATGCTCGGGCCAAATCGTTCCCCCATCCCTATTTGCAGCCAAGGGAAGTAGCAAGACTGGGCAGATAAAACCGTAAAAATAGCCTTATCAGAAGAGTGATGAGGGACAACTGGAGTGCCCAAATGCTAGGGAAGCACATCGTCCAAGAATCCAGCTGGATGAAAAAATGCCGTAACTTAAATAAGTAGGGGTGTACAATCATATAGAAAGCTAAGCAGAGGCGTTAGAGAACCCCTGGCTTCAAGTCCTACAGCTAGAGTAAGAAGTATTAGACCATAAGGAATGGCGCCCCTGGGAAATGTGAAGCGCCTATTTGTGTCGCTGCCCCTTAAATAGTGTAGATCACTAATACAAACCATAAAACAAAAGGTGATGGCGCTGACTAGGCTGAAAATGCCAATGGGAATTTATACTTGCAAATTTTTTTCCCACCTAGCTTCATGCATATACCACATAATATACAATCAATCAAAATAAATTAAATATGTAAAAACAGTATACCAATCACTAACATATATAATCAACATATGCTTTGAGTGCAACATATGGTGAACCAATAAAAGTCCATTAATATATCCCAACACCACGTGAGTTCTGTCCTCTTGTGACTGTGAAAATTGCACCAGTGCTCTTCCACACAAATATAGGTGGCAACTCACCAGACCATCATGACCCCTTTTACGGGTGGTCAATATGCACGTTTGTTATTTGTTTGAATGCCATAGACTTTCCAATCCTCTCCACCTGGATGTCTAATGGATTCTATAAGAAATGACTCAGAAGAAGACCAAAGAGTGATGTCTCATAGCATAGTATTATTTATTAAAATGTGTAATTTATAAAAGGTAGAATAAAAACTCACATTTTCCGGCACTAGATGTATGGCAGTATGCAAACGGATCCGGTATGGTGCTGGTTGCCTGGCTCCCGCTCCCAATCGCGTGTGTGCCAAGTAACCCGGAAATGTTGCTGCTAACATCTCCAACGTACGTTTTGCCTTCTTGCGTCTTCAGGAAGTCACTTCGACAGTCGACTTCCTGAAGACGCCAGAAGTCGAAATGTACGTATAAGAGATAAGGATCTCTTATAGATGTTAATGAGGGACCCTATGCAAAAAAAAAAAAAAAAACCTCTAAAAATATGTACCAGACCCTTATCCTTGATTAGGTACTGGTATGGATGTAGAGAGGGAACTCACAAAAAATATAGTGCGGTACCCCTAAAATTCAAACCAGACCTTTTTCCAAGCATGCAGCCTGACAGGCTAGGAAAGAGAAGGAAGAGCATGCATCCCCTGCAGAACCACACAAAGCCATATGTCCTCACCACAAGGATGGTTCCTTGCAAACAGGAACCCCCTGGGAAAGCACCTTGTCCCCATGTTGTTAAGGACAAAGGCCTCTTCTCCACAACCCAGGTCTAGTGACTGTGTGGGGCATTTAGGAATCTGGAAAAAATTAAAATGAGCGGTCCCCCAGATATCATACCCCCCTACGTGAATAAATAAGGGGTACATACTACCCCTACTCATTCACAAATAAGTAAAGTAAATAAAAATACAGACACACTTTGACAAATCCTTCATTGAAAAAAAAAGTCCCCCCATGTTGGTCAGTGATTATAGATCCATTCACAATGCATGGCTCCAGCTGATAGTATCAGGAAAAGCATAATGTATCAAGACACAAGTGCAGAGCTACACTGAGTCATACTCGTTCAAGGGGATGTGCAGGTGTGCATATGCATGCTCAAGCATCCATACGGGGATGGGGGCACATGCACACACCCGCCACTAATACAGGCGCCAGACAGGCTTTCTATTTAATTGGATTAATGCACTAATTCCTTGCCATTTTGTCTATAATGTTTCCTGTATAACCTGCTACCTGTTATTGTGCCTGGCCTTCTGCTGCTGACCTGATCTGCCTCTGAGTACATCAGAGTTCCGCCTGCATGAGCCTTAGCTTGTCTCTGGATTATGTTTCTGCCTGCTTCTTTCACTGATCTGCTTCACCATTGCCAACCCTGACTTGGACCCTGACTACTCTTCTGTCTTCTGCCTACATCTGATCTGCCTACCAAGTTACCAACCTGGCCTGTCTGACTTTTAAACTCTTCACTGTGCGTGCCAACCTGTACCCGATTATCTGCCAGTCTGCATTGACCCTGCTGTCTGCCTACCGGTGACCCGCTAGTCTTTACTGAATTCCCATAGTTTGCAATCTCTGCTGCTTTGTTTGACTTATGAACTCCTCACTCAGTACCTGTGCGTGCCAACCTGCACCCTATTAGCTGCCAGTCTGCCTTGACCCTGCTGTTTGCCTACCGGTGACCCACCAGTCTCTACTAAATTTTTCACATTCTGTGATCTCTGCTGCTTGGCAACCACAATCCAGCCTGCCTCTGGGAATGCACAGATGTCTCACCAGCACCTATCACTGCAAGAACTGTCAGGCATTTGTGCCACTCCACGCTTTGGCACTTCCAGTTACCAGGACTCCTGAGCCGGAAGTTTAAGAGAGGCCTACCTCTGTACAACAGCCTCCACCGGCCAGGAATGTGACAGATAGCTCCCTATTTGGCAGCTGAATGTAAATGAAAGTGGAAGGGCAACATCACCAAAGAGAGACATGACCATATTTGGTCAATGATGTCACCCAGAAAAAAGTGTCCCTTTGTTTACTTGCTGCTGTGGGGTCTATGAGCTGCTTTTTATGGCAATCAGTCATTGAGATTGGTGTTTTAGCACGTATTTTTTTTTGGTGGGTTGGTGGGAATCATTTATTATGATTGACATGGGTCCTGATCACTGGGCAATATGTTGGATGAAGGATTTTCATTATGGGGCATTTAAAAAATATAAAAATAAAGGACTAGTCAGCTTGTGTCTGTGTCTTTACTCACTTTACATTTTGTGTAAATGAGTAGGGGTACTATGCACTCCTTACTCATTCACGGAACGGGCCTAGATATCAGTGGGTCCCTTATTTTAAAGGGGGCTTCCAGATTACAACATGTCCCCCTGCCAGCAGACATTCCAACCACTGGTCCAAGGTAGTGGGGAAGAGGCTCTTGTCATCATCAACATGGGGGCCATGACTGCCCCCCTTTCTTGACCTACCTCTATACATGCTTGGATAAGAGCCTGGTATAGATTGTGCTTGCAACCCCATTTTTTAAAATAGTTTCTTGTATTTAACCCAATTGGTCTGTTATGCAGACAGCGGTCTGATATCTATTTTTATGGGAACCTAACTTTTTTTAACCTAAAATAGAAAAGAAAGAATGTGATGACAAACATAGAAATAAAAGAAAAGCAAACATATGCCGCAAACAAACTGAGGGGGCGAGGGTGAAAAGTAGCAACATGTACACAAAGAAAAATAATCCTAAAAAGGACTATTTGATCTAGTCACATCTCGGTGAATGTAGGTGGGCTTACACACTGGTCTCCCTAGCTTCACAAACTGCAATTCACCACAGTGGCAGTATGCAGAACTAAATATAGTACTATAGATAGCTCTGTAAAGCCCTGTAGAAGCACACTATACTGGCAAGCTCTCATTCAGCTGGGCAATTTCTACCAACCATTGAGAAAGTTCATGCTGAATTCACACATGGAGCTCATCACTATCAATTAAATCCCCAAAAGGTATGAACACCATCATCTTGTTTGGTAGTATGTTAATGTGGATTACTGGAGCATCTATAGTTGAAGACCATTGAGTAGTAAATTCCCTTTCTAAAGGAAAGGGCAACTACATATTCACTGTAGGATTCCAGGATACTACTACAGGAAATTTCCAGTCCCCATAGCGGAATGACAGTGGATTTAACGTAAAGGTCCTTACAGCTATAGAAACCCTAAAGAACCCTGGGTCTAAAATAGAAAGTTGATCCTCAAAAATATGGGGTAGCACATACCACACCAATTAGGTTGGAAAAAAGGGTTTTATCCAGGTGGCACAAAAACAGCCTTTCTAGGGGTAGACTGTGATGACTGTGAATTTGAATCAGAGATGCTAACAGGAGTGTCAGGCACAGATTGACTTGAAGGTCCAGAAAGGTCAGAGTTTGAACTTGCCTGGATTGAAGTCCTGATCTCAAACCAATAGATAGTACAAATCATTAGTAAGACCTCATCTGGAGTATGCAGTTCCGTTTTGGTCACCAGTTCATAAAAAATGATATTAGGGAACTGGAGAAAGTGCAGAGAAAGTTAACTAAACTGATAAGAAGCATGGAGGAGCTCAGCTATGAGGAAAGATTAGAGGAATTGAATTTGTTCTCTCTTGAGGAGATTAAGGGGGATATGATCAACATATAAAAATACATAATTGGTGTAGAATCATTCACTTTAAGATCATCACAAGACAAGGGGCACTCTTTACGTCTGGAGGAAAGATATTTCAGCTCCAAATACACAGTAAGAGCTGTGAAAATGTGGAATAGACTCCCTCAAGAGCTGGTTATGACCAGCCCATTAGATTGTTTTAAGTAATTGCCTATTGAGCACTTTTACCCCCTTCCTTCCCAGGCCAATTTTCAGCTTTCAGAGCTGTCACAATTTGAATGTCATATGCGCGGTCATGCAATGATGTACTCAAATGAAATTTGTATAATTTTTTTGAGATAGATAGAGCTTTCTTTTGGTGGTATTTAATCATTACTGGGTTTTTTATTTTTTGCTAAAAAAAGAAATGAAAAACTGAACATTTTGATAAAAACATTTTTTTCTTAAGCCTCGTACATATGATGCAATTATTGTACGACCACGCGTCCAACTTTTATCAAAATCGGCTGTCCATGATTTTTTCTAGCATACTGACGGTAGTTAAATTATTGTTCGACAAAACCGAATGTAGTGATGTGTTACGAGCATATAGGAGGAAGTTCAAGTGAATATGAATTGTAAATTATGGATGCAGGTTTACACGACTGAACACTTCCTGGATTTCGAGCATGTGTGTTTGTACTTACAGCTTTTGTTTATCCAAATTCTGTACACACAAGCCTAAAATCAGATGACGCCTTGTCGGCAGACAAAAGTTTTCTAGTTTGCTCATACAACTTCTGTAGGACGATAATTCAAAGTCGGCTGTCGAATGGAGCATACTAACGGTCGGATTATTGTATGACAGGCTGTTGTATTACAGTTTTCAGCTGATAATTGCACCGTGTGTACAGGCCTTTAGTCTCTGCTATAAAATGTTGTAAATAAGTAATTTTTCTCCATCACTGATGGGCACTGATAGGCTGCACTGATGGGCACTGATGAGGTAGCATTGAAGGGCACTGATGAGGTGGCACTGATGAGGAGGCACTAATATACAGCACTGTTGGGCACTAATAGGTGCACTGATATGCAGCACTGATGAGCACTCATAGGTGGCACTGATAGGTGGCACTGATGGACAGCACTTATGGGCATTGATAGGCAGCACAGATAGGCGGCACCGATGGGCACTCATTGGCAGAACTGATGGGAGGCACTGATGGGCACGGATGAGCAGGCGCTGATTGGTATCACTGATGGACACTGCTGGGGCTGCACTGATAAGCAGGGCACCGATAATCAGTGCCCTGCTTATCTGTGCAGATCTCCCTTGTGTGGAAATGCAGCTGACCGGCTCAGTGTGAGGAGAGGAATACCGATAGCTGGCATTTCCTTGTTTAAATGCAATCAGCTGTGATTGGACACAGCTGATCACATGGATAAAGAGCCTCCTCAAGGGACAGGGCACCCCACCAAACAAGCGTTGCAAGCGTGGGATGACGTCATATGACGTTGTTCCAGAACGGGAAAGCCACCGCCCACCTGCCAATTGAATACAGGGGGGTGGGAGGAGGTTAAGAAAGGCCTGGATTCTTTCCTAGATACATATAATATAACTGAATATGACATTTATAGGTAAAGTTGATCCAGGGAACATCCAATTGCCTATTGGGGGATCAGGAAGGCATTTTCCCCTGCTGGAGCAAATTGGATCATGCTTTATCGGGTTATTTTTGCCTTCCTCTGGATCAACAGTGGTTATTGGATTGTATAATTTTTTTTTTCCTTCTATTGGTTGAACTAGATGGCACCCTTCCTGGGACAGTGAGAAAAAAATGATTCCTGCTTCCAAAATTATGAAACCTTTTCATAACATACACAAACATCTTCAAAAGATAACAACACTATTTTAAACGGAAAAGACCAACAATTTTCTTGTAGCAAATAATTACCTGACTTGGGATACGTTACATTAAAAACATCATCATCACGCACTTCAAACTCTTTCCATGCCCAGGTGATGCTTTCAGGTGAGTGCACACCACCAGGGACTCTAATTCCTTCAAATTCAATGTATTGTTTTGTCAATTCCATGATGGGACCTTTTGGAGTAAACATGAAAAAATTACTTTGCAAGAGCAAAAACTTCCCTCTTTTGAAAAATAATATCACTACTGACCTTTTAAAGCAAAAGTGACAGATATACTAGATAAATTATAGAATAATGTAAAATTACTTTATACAGCTAAGTCAATAAGAAAGCAAGGTTTAAATCACTGATAAACAATGTAAGTAAACTAAGCTATTCTTTGTGCTGTCCCATCTAACACTACCCATGCAAATACCCAGTGCAACCATCTGGGATAGGAAAGGGGGATATTTTTAGCACAGGATATTTCGGCAAAGGATATAACTCTGCCAAAACCCCCTGATTCACACAGATTTTGACAAATTAAGAAAAGTAATGAATGCTTAAACCAGTGTGACTTTGTCACTGCTACTTTTCCTTCATATTAGTGTTTAAAAGTAACCAGAGCCATAACTTGAAGAATGGTTCAAAAATGTAGTGCACTAGATGTGTGGAGAGAACTAAACCCCACGAAACGGGATTATACCCACTACTCTAGCCCCCACAATCTTATGCCAGGATTGACCATTTACTGGCCCCCTCATTCATCATTCCCAATATCCTTGATTCTCGTATTTATGATACAGTACTATCTGACCTCGCTATAGTGACCTTAACTATCTGCACCCACTCCCAGAACTCTCACTTACCTCATTGAAGACTAAACAAGTCCCTCCTAGCTGACCCTATTCGAGTCACTGAAATTAATAAATGCCTCCAGGAATACTTTCTGCTCAATAATGTGGATGGAACCTCTGCGGAGACCTTGTGGGCAGCCCAAAGGCCTTTATAAGAGGGAAGATTATCCAAATGGCTACCCAAATTAAAAGGGAAAGAAAGGCATCCCTTGAGAGACTGGAGGAAGCCTATCTAACATTAACCACTTCAATACTATGCACTTAGAACACTTTACTACCAGACCAATTTTCAGTTTTCAGTGCTGTTGTGCTTTGAATAACAATTGCGCGGTCGTGCGACGCTGCACCCAAACAGATTTTTTATAATTTTGTTCCCACAAATAGAGCTTTCTTTTGGTGGTATTTGATCACCCCTGCGGGGTTTTTTTTGCGCTACAAATAAAGAAAGACCGAAAATTTTGAAAAAAAAAATTCTCTATTTTTGTCACAAAACTTTGTAAATAAGTAGATTTTCTCCATCACTGGTGGGCACTGATGAGGCTACACTGACGGGCACTGATGTGGCAGTACTGATTGGCACTGATGAGGCAGCACTGATGAGGTGGCACTGATGATGAGGCACTTAAATGCAGCAATGATGAGCACTGTTAGGCGGCACTGATAAGCAGCACTGACGGGTACTGAGAGGTGGCACTGATATACAGCA
Source organism: Glandirana rugosa (assembly GCA_018402905.1). Classification (NCBI taxonomy): domain Eukaryota; kingdom Metazoa; phylum Chordata; class Amphibia; order Anura; family Ranidae; genus Glandirana; species Glandirana rugosa. The sequence goes on from BLSH010106177.1 coordinate 138,254, forward strand.
CTGATGGGCACTGATATGCAGCACTGACGGACACTGCTAAGCGGCACTGATGGGCACTAATAGACAGCACTGATTGGCACTCATAGGCGGCATTGGGCACTGATAGGTGGCACTGATGGGCACTGATAGGTGGGCACTGGTAGGTGGCAATGGTGGGCACTGATATGTGGCACTGGTATGCATTGATAGGGGCACTGGTGGGCACTGATAGGGGCACTGGTGGGCATATACATTGATAGGGGCTCATTCCCTGGTGGTCTAGGGTGGCATCTGAAGGTGGCACTGAGTGCCATCCACATTGGGCAGTATGTCACTTACCTGGTGGTCTAGGGGGGTCTCACTGGTGGTCCAGATCGGCTCACTGGTGGTCCCTGGTCGGCTCCCTGGTGGTCCTGGGTGGGCACATCCCTGGTGGTCCCTGGGCAGGCTCCCTGGTGGTCATCCGAGGGAGGGCTGTGCTGATAAATCATCAGCACAAACCCTCCCTGTCAGGGATGCAGCCGATCAGCTCTCCCCTCCTCAGGTCTGCAGACCTGAGTACAGGAAAACCGATAAACGGCTTTCCTGTATTACACTGTGACCAGCCGTGATTGGTCATGGCTGGTCACATGGTAAAGTGCTTCGGATCGAATCGCTTTACCGAGATCAGTATTGCGGGGGCGCGTGGCGGCTTGTTATCCTGAGGACGTCATATGACGTCCAGTCAGGATAACTAAGCCTCTTCCCGGCCGTCATTTTGCATACGGCGGTCGGGAAGTGGTTAAGGGCCAAGCATAAAAGAATCCCTCGTCGCTTAAACTTGCCCAACTTGACAAGGCCAGACTGGAACTTAACTTGGCCCACACAATGACGGTAGAGAAAAATATTCGCTGGAGTAAGAACAAGTAATACACACAGGGGAACAAGATGGGTTCCATGCTTGCAAATAAGCTCACCCCCCGTATTAGACACATCACATAGCCCAAGATAAGAACCCCTCGAAACCCTCCTACAGCTAGCTCGATTAGAGTTTTAGGAGACTATACAGTGTTCCTCCTTTAGAAAAATCGGAGGAGATCTCTTGGTTTCTTGATGACATTCCAGTCCCATCCCTCGTTTCCACACACAAGGAAATCATAGACGCAGCAATCACAGAGGAGGGGGTCCTGGAGGTCATCAAGAATCTCAAGCAGGGATCTGCCCCAGGCCCAGATGGCCTATCAGTTCCCTGCTAAGACACTAGCACCACATTTGGCGAGATTCTTCAATGACAAAACCAAGGGCGAACCCTTTGAGACTCACCTAAATACAGCATACATAACAGTGATACCGAAGCCAGAGAAAACCCGGAAGAAGTTGATGACTATAGCCCGATCTCCCTTATAAATAACGACCTAAAAATTTTTACCAAAATCCTTGCCAACCGCAGACAGGGTCCAGACCAAATTAGAAGGGCTATTAATATAGTCTCTATACTCCAATCTAATTGGGTCAGCGGACCTAAACAAAAAGGAATGCTGCTTTCCCTGGACCTCCAGAAAGCATTTGATTCGGTATCATGGTCCTATCTATTTTCCCTCCTGGAGCGCTGGGGATTCGGCCAGCGCTTCCTGAGTTTAATTCATGCCCTATACTTCCCCCTGCAAGCTCAAATCTAACTTCAAACTTTTACTCCAAACCACTACTCAATGAAAAATGTACCAGTCAAGGCTGCCCCTTCTCACCACTAATTTTTGCCATAGCTATAGAGACTTTGGCCATCTCTATACGATGAAACCCTAATATTAAAGGAGTAACATGTGGCCAACAAGAATACCAATGCAGTCTATTTGCAGACAATATCCTCCTATTCATCACTTGCCAAACTTATGCTGCTCACTAGATGAATTTTCCAAAATTTCAGGTTTACAAGTTAATTACTCAAAATCTCAAGCAGTTAATATATCCTTGCAATCCGAAATAACTTCCATGCTACGAAATTACTTTAAATTCGAGTGGAGTGATTCATCCATTAGAATCAAGCTCACGGCCAAAATTGAATCTCTATATTTCAAAAATTATCCACCTATGTACTGCAAATTAGAGGCAGATCTTAAAAATTGGTCCAAGCAAGAAATATCCTCAAAATAAACTCAAGTAAAATTACCTTAATGCCTAGGCTCCTATACTTCTTCCGCTCCTTACCCATCCCAATTAGAAGGGATCACCTCAAATCATTTCAAAGCAAAATTCTTAAATTTTCCTGGGTACAGGATACAGGATTCCCCAACAAACCTTTTATCACCACAGACGAAGGGGAGGCCTAGGTTTACCACATCTTCATAAATATTATCTCGCTCTCAGACTGGCGCAACTTTTGATAGTTTATACTAGATTCGAAAAACCAGACTTGGTGCAGATAGAAAGGCAAGCAACCCCGCATCATACATTAGACTTTTTATTGTGTTGTCCCCCCCCAAAAACAGACCCCCAATCATAGCCCCAACTCTCTCCCATGCACTAGCTATGTTGGATAAGCGACACCACATGACATCCCTAGTGTCCTCCAGCAAACCTTTAGCACACCTATTTCACAATCCAGACTTCCTTCCAGGGATGGACATTAAAGCCTTTCAGTGGTGGCTGAATAAAGGGCTTTACCGTATAGGACAGTTTTACACCTCCACAGGTCCATTAACTTTAAGCTATTGCGTAAGTAAGCTAAATCTCCCTGAATTAGAGCGATTCAGGTTCAGTCAAATATCCCATTTCCTGCATAAAATCTGGAGAGAAAAACCTCTCCCCTCTAGATTCACAACTTACGAGTTGTGGTGTGGTCAGCCCATTGTACAGAGGGGTGGCATCTCTGTTATCTATGAAGCACTTACCCTCCCCACGGTTAAATCTGCCTACATGTCAGCCTGGGAATCGGACTACCAATTTCAATGGGATCTGGAAACATAACAGAAAGTTTTCTTTAAATCCTTCAGAGGCATCCTAAACACCTCTATGTCAGACGCCAGCTTGAAGGTACTATCGAGATGGTACCTTACTCCATCCAAACTGGCCAGGATTTATCAGTGGCCAATTTGTGGCCACTGATGGATCTGCTATGTTACAGAGGCTGCCAGCTCACAGGCACCATGGCCCACGTCTGGTGGGAATGGCCCAGAATATGACCTGGTGGGAATGCCCCAGAATACGACCATTCTGGTCGAAAATATTCTATCTCATCAAAAAGGTACCAGGTTGCCAGATTCCAAGGTCCCCAACAACTGCTCTACTGAATGAACACATTCCAAAGATCTCCAGGCCCAACCAGAAATGAATTCATCATATCCTTCTGGGGGCCAAGATCACTATAGCTAAAGCATGGAAACAGCCGCACATATCTTTTCGAGCTGCCAAACGCAAAATTTCCTGGTTGATGACTCAGGAAAAACTTGCCAGCATCCTTTCAGATAACTTACCCAAATTTTAAGCAATCTTGGAACCTTGGGCTGCATATGTAGGCATATCCTTCATCCCTAGCATTGCATCTACCTAAATATCTCTCAGCATCTTTATGGTTGGCTCAACACTCCCTTCTCTCTTGTTCTATCCTACCCTCTATTTCTATCCTCTACTCCTCTTTCCCCACCTTGCTCTATCATCTCTGTAGCACAGGTTTACGTTAGCATTGGGGCATTGCCCCTAGGCTAGATAGGCCCATGGCCTATACTTTATTCTCAGATACTGAGTTTGATCAACCATATAGGTCCTTCAATGTTTGAGGTCCCTGCCTGGCAACTCTACACAGGAGGGGGGCCACCGCCTTGGGCACAGCATGATCCCTATAGAGGTGCTGGAGGCCTCGGGGGCCCCCCGTGCCTACAGATATCACTGTCACTACATGTTGGAATTTCCTGATAGGGAAACCCAGCTTTAGCCAGATTTGCTGCTAAATTAGGTTATACCAGGATCACTCAGTTTGTAGGATTAGTTTAAAATGTATTTTTCTTTACTGATGGGTGGTATTAACTGTATCCTGTGCCTGGGATCATGCCCCTTTTTCTCTCATCCTTTCTGTTATTGTCATTTCCATTTTCTTCTTTGATATTGGTTATACCTAATAGCCCATACATATGGTTATGGAGTGTGATCCTAAAATGGTATATTCACAATCAAAATATTTGACAAGTAATAAATCAGAGTTCATTTCCCCGGGCATCCAACCTCAGCTTGATCCCCACTGGGGGGTGGTTGGAGACTCAGGGTAACGGTAAAGCTATTCTCTCAAATGTTAACATGATATGAGGTCTGTACACTAATACTGGGTGCGTGTATTGGCACCACGAAAGCAAGCCTGTGAAACATACTGGAGATATTCATTTATTTGATGAGATGTTTTATGGATTTTGTACAAAATATTCATGTGCAAACTACCTTGTTCTCTTTACTAAAACTCAATAAAAATTATTGAAAATAAAAATGTAGTGCACTATAAAAAATGATAGTGATTAAATAGTACTTATTTATTCATTCATACAGATCCTTGCACCAAAGCTAAATGTAGGGCATATGAGGAGGAATGAGGGCCAGAGGGGATTGGTTAAAAAGAGGGGCAGCCCCTTCAAATAAGGGGCTATTAAAAATTATGCCTATGCATTGAGACTATTGTAAATTCTTTATTGTTCCCTCTTTTATGCCACAGTTATCTAGCAATCCCTAGAGAGTAAAAGTAGGTAAAGAAGATTTTTGCACAGTTCCACAGCTGCTATCTAGGGATTACTAGGGAGCTAGGGCATAAGAAAATGTAGCAAAAAAAAAACTTACAACAGTCACGGGTAAATGGAATAGTAAAAGGTAGACATAACTTTTTAAAATGTAGCTTGCATAGATAAAGCCATTCTTACATCCCAAGCTGTGAAGAGTAACACACAGAGGGGTATAATTTATCTGAAAATCCATCACCAAGCATTTAGGTAGACTGGATGATTAAGCTGATTAACCATAAGATGGACCACAGTGGGACAGTAATTCCAGAGCTTATGGATGCACCATGGGGGAATATGCAGTCTCCTTTTGAGAACGGGACCCACAGCTGTAAGACTATTCTGATCAGTGCATGCAGCCACTGAACAATTACAGTTTTCCAGGAGCTCGCAGAGTTTCCAACAGAAGACTTATTATCTTATCCAGAACTTACCAAACTGGTAACAACATTTTATAGTCGTCTTCAATTGGCTGGGCTTGACCCATTTCAGAATTATCATCGCAAATGGCTATTGTTATTGCCTGAGCTTTTTGAGGAGGGCTGGGAAGAAGCTACTGAGGTCTGTTTTCAAGATGTTATTAGCACTGCAGATCAAGTTATCCAATTTAAGTTGATCCACCATTTACATTATACCCCAGCTAAACTGGCATGTATGGGCTTAGGATCAGCTGCTGTTTGTTCAAGATGCGGACTTGCTGATGCTAATCTACTCCACATTAGAGTTGAGTGAACCCGAACTGTAAAGTTTGGGTCCGTACCAAACTTTTTGGTGTCTGGGACCCGGACCCGAACCTGGACTTTTCAAAAAAAGTCCAGGTTCGGGTCCGGGGTTCTGGTAATTTAACCACTTGCCGACCGTGTATCGTAGATACACGTCGGCAAGTGGCACTCATTGTTGTGGGAGGACGTTATATAACGTCCTCCCACAATCGCGCTCCCGCGCGCCCCCTGGGGCGCGCACCTGGGAGCATCCGTGACCGCCGGGTCTGTGAGACCCGGCGCATCACGGATCACGGTAAATGGCCGCTTGGAGCGGCCGTTTACCATGTGATCGCTCCGTCAAATGACGGAGCATCACATGTAAACAAGCCGGCGGAAGTGCCGGCTTGTCTCCCCCCTCTCCGCACCGATCGGTGCAGTGTGACAGGGGAGGGGGGAGAGAGGAGATGCAGCGGTGCTGTGGGCAGGATCTGAAGTGCCCACAGCACCGCTATGTGACAGGCAGGGACCCCCCTCATCACCCATACACATGTCCATACACATACATGCCCACCCATCTGTCACCCATACATACATGCCCACCCATCTGTCACCCATACATCC
>BLSH010106177.1:216840-236124 GCA_018402905.1 Glandirana rugosa
TGTAAATTTTAGTCGAAGCTTCCCCTGACAAAGGGAATATACGATCCTACGGAGACGTTTATCTTGCCAAAGTTATATGACGATCACTGGAGTCTGTTATTTATACTCTTTGGGGTGGAATATTTCTTGAATCCCCCAGAAAAAAGAGGCTTTCTTTACGCAAACAAAACACCAAATGTTTGAATGGACACTTGAGCACCAGTCACTTTATGTCACCATCATAATTGCATTGAATATTGGACTTTATTTCATTTCCTGGAGCACAGTTATTTTATGTATAAGCACTATATATATATATAGACTGGAATCAAGTTTGGTTATTAAGTCTATATAATAGCGACTATTGATACCAGAAATTGTTTTTATCTGTTATGCATATTTATTGTCTGAGGTCACTAGCAGTATATTGAAACCGTTCTATTTGCAGAGGCATCCTAGCATATAAGGGAAACAGTCCCCTTCGAAGCTGATTTTAAATGTACATATCTGTACACCTGCATTGATAAGTGTATGTCTGATAGACCTGGGATAGATAGCTAAAGATCCTATTACCAGGAGGCCTTACATATCTTCACCACTAGAGGGACCCCACTTACACTATTGTAATATATAGGCTGCGCAGTACCGTTCTTGTACATATCTGTTCCATTAGAGGCTTAAAAAAGGGTGGGCTTGGGGCGCAAAGCACTGCGCCCTGAGCCTGCCCAGTTGTGTGACAATAGTCAATTAAGATTCACTGTTGTCTTCCTGCTTCTCCTCCCGGCCAATCAGGAAGTGGGTATTAAGACCCGATTGGCCAAGAAGAGAAGCAACTGTATTGGCCGGGAGCAGGAGGGAGGCGCAGAGGAGGAGACGCAGGGTGAAGTTGCCAAAGCTGGCCGCATCCGGGATGGGGTAAGTGCGGGGCTGATAAGCAGACGGGTGAGTGGCGGGTTTGTTCGATGTTCGACTGAGCGAGGGGGGGTTTGAGTGACCGAACAAACGGGGGGCATCGGGAGTTCTGTTTGCCGCCCCCCCCAACAAAAAAAACTAGAGCATGAGCCGCCACACTGACTCTGTAGTACAAGGGCCTACCTGATTGCATAAAAAGTATTTAGGTTTGGCCTCATATTATATAGAAAATTGTACAAGAATATTGTATAACGTATGGCCAGCCTTATGCTAACTCACAGGCAAAAATTCAAAAACACATGGGATCCATGGCTTTAATTTAAAAAAAACTAACAGGTAGACTCCCTAAGCTTCAATAGCTGTTGTTGAACACTGTGTCTAAGTTATATTTTGACTGGTGTGTTTTATACTTCTGTACAATTCTATACTTGTAAAAGCTATGCTATTATTTTTCCTTTATTTCCCTTTATTTGCGTTGTAATTGTAGAAACTCAATAAAGAAATATTACTTAAAATGGTATAAAAAAAACACTTTTTCTGCCAAGAAAACTGGCATGTTTTTAAGCCCAGTGTGCATAGACCCTTCAAACTTTGCAATGATCAACAAGTCATCTTGTCTAGCTATTCCCTGATTTATATTGTGTATAATATGGAATATGGAACTTTGCAATAACTGCAATGTAAAAGCAATGAAAAGTAAAGGAATAAAAATAACAAAACAGGCAAAACACAGAAAAAAAACCTACTACTACCCATGTAGTAAAGGATTTTTTTTTTTGTTCCTTTTCTGTCAAGGTTTAGGATTAAATAAATTGTCAGTGAAAAAGACAAGAAGCATGTATTTATAAACTGGGGGGCTCAATAAACTAAGCAAAATCGATTTTGGTCATCATATTCAGGCAATTTTTTGAGGATCTAAGAAAGGTAATACTTTCATAACTGATAATTCCCATGAACAAAACAGTAAACTTTTGCATAAGATTACAGAATCTCTTCATTCCTACCTTAAAAAGTAAGCAGGCTCACACAGGTAAGGATCCCAACAATGAGGCACAGACAAGTACAAGACTGAAGGCTGAGCTAGTTAATGTATGGACAGAACAATGCGTGTGAGAAGACTTCTATTGAATGTCAACGTTTTATGAAAGCAGACAAAAACTCAAGGCCATAACCCTTTCACTGCTTATCTTGAGTAAGAGAACAAGACACACCTTTCCAGCTTTTTATCAGCAAACTACAACATGCCACAGTTATCAGTTTCACAATGTTTACAGAAAGAATCTCCACCACAGTAAATGCTGATCTGTTGGTTAACCCTGATAGTGAATAAATATTTTAAAAAGTGAAACAGAAATAATTTCCTGAACACCTAGAACATCTAAAAATACAGATCTCACATCAGAAGTCTAAAATGATTAATCTGAAGTCTGCAACTTCAGTTATAGGTGTTAGGGGCAACAAAGTCAGTAGAAAAGTTATTATTTTTTTAAAAATAATTTTCCACTTAAAGGAAATAGATATGTAGCCGCATTTCTTCTATAATCCATACACTAAACTAAGGCTCCATTCACACTTGTGCAGCTTTGCGACTTTGCATGTGACTTGATGGGAATTTATGCAATTTTGGATTGGAGTGCGACTTGAAAAAAATGCAAAAATGAAAAATGCATTAGACTTCTTTATTTTCAAACGCATTCTAAATTTTTCAGAACGATCGGAATTCGAATCAGTGGAAAATTGATCGCCCAATTCAAATTCTGTGTGAAGAATATCTGTTTTTTAAAGAGGAAGTAAACTTCCTTTACTGACTTTTACCTATAGGTAACCTTATAATAAGGCTTACCTATTGGTAGTGTAAATATCTCCTAAACGTGTGCCGTTTAGACAATATTTACATTACATGCAGCCAGTGACATCACTGGCGCATGCGCTCTGAAGGAACAGCCACTCATGCCGTTCCTTCCGAGCCCTGTGACATGAATGGCGGCTCCCGGCGCGGCCAGTCACAGAGTCGGGGCTCGCAAACCCGTAAGCAAGAAGGGTGAAGATTGAAGCGGCTGCAGCGCTGACATTGCGGCGCTGGAACAGCTTCCTTTTAAGGTAAGTTTGACATAATGTGCTAGTATGCGATGCATACTAGTACATTATGAGTTTACCTTGCAGGGAAAAAAAAATGTCCAGTGGTATACAACCGCTTTAATGAGCAGCCACCAGGTCCTTATCAACCGGCTGGCAATGAAAAAAAAAATGAAAAGAGCGGCGTGGGGTTCTCCCCCATGCATACCACGCCCTTCATGTCTGCTATGGATTAAAAAAAAAAAAAATAAAAAAAAAACAGTGTCGGGTCCCCCCTAGAATCCATAACAGACTTAACAGGCCACATGCTCTCAACATGGGGGTGCTTTGGGGCAACCCACCCCAAAGCACCTTGTATCCCTGTTGATGGAGAAAAGTGCCTCTTCCCCACAGCCGTTGGGCGGTGGTTGTGGGGGTCTGCGGGAGGGGGGCTTATCGGAATCTGGAAGCCACCTTTAACCCCTCCATGCCGACCATACGCAAATATGTGGCCTCTGCTTGAAGGGGTTGTACCGGGGTGATGCATGCAGCTGCACGCATCACCACAGTACCTTTTTTTTTAGAGCAAACGGTTGGCTTTCTTGAGATTGCAACTGATTCAGCTAAAAGCTGCTCGGCTGTTATCCCAAGGAGCAGGAGGAGATGTACCCCTCTTCCGCCACCTCTTGCGGCTCTCCCGGGGCACTCCTGTCCCACCGGGAAGCCCGAGTGACCAAACGGAACGTCCGCTGGCTGGCCGAAGACCCGAATGAAGCTGGAATCAGCATGTCATGATATCACTTCCGGTTTATTGGAGCCTTAAAGGCGCCAAAAGTTAAAAAAATTACAGCATTCAAAACAGCCAAACTTGGCTATTTGAATGCTTTTCAGTGCAAAGGAGGAATTTGTGGTCTTTTAGACCCCAGATCCCTCCAAAAAATGCCTGTAACTACCTATTACTGTCACAAAGGATGTTTACATTCTTTGCGACAGCAATAAAAATTATCAGAATTTTTTTTTAAAGAGACATTGTAAAAATAATAAAATAAATAAATCAGAAAAAAAAACATTTTTAAGCGACCCGTTCCTCCGTAAGTCGCGTCCACAAATGTAAACGGTGTTCAAATCACACATGTGTGGTATCGCCGCGATCATTAAAGTGAGAGCAATAATTCTAGTGCAAGACATTTTCTGTAACTCTAAACTGGTAACCTGCAGAAATGTTTAAAAAGTTGCCTATGGAGATTTTTAAGAACTGTAGTTTGTCGCCATTCCAAGAGAGTGCACAATTTCAAAGCATGACATGTTAGGTATCTATTTACTCTGCGTAACATCATATTTACATTATACATAAATTGGACTAACTTTGCTTTTTTGTTTGTTTTTTTAATTCATGAAAGTGTCTTTTGTTGCCAAAAAATTGTCATTTTATTTTCTAGGGTCTCTGCTAAAAAATATATATATAATGTTTGGGGTGTTCTAGGTAATTTTCTAGCAAAAAATATGGATATTTACTTGTAAGCAACAAATGTCAAAAAAAGGCTTAGTCATGAAAGGGTTAACAAGCTCCCTCCCTTCCCCCATGGGAAAGACTAGGGGATACATAGTCCAACCTAGTCATTCACCAAAGAAGTGTAAAAAGTGAGTAAACACAGAGTACACCTCCTTAAAAACCAGCTATTCTTCACACAGAATTTGAATCGGTCGATCAATTGTTGACCAATTCAAATTCCAATCGTTCTGAAAATTTGAAATTCTTTAGAAAATAAAGAAAACAAACAGATTTTTCATTTCTACACAAGTGACACTCATCCAAAGTCGCATAAAAATCGTATCTATATTATGCAGGGGCAACTTTCATGTGACTTTAAAGGGTTTACATTGAGGTCTATGGATCACAGAGTAGTTAGACTGTAGTTATTTACAGGTAAGAGAGAGACTGTTGTATAATGAGAATGCCAACTTTCATAGAAAGCTAATGCCGGGTACACACAGGTCGAAAATCTGTTGAAAACGGTATAATCAGCAGGAAACGGCTGACTTTCGTGTGAACAGCTCCCTGTCCAACAGAAGCCGGTCTCACCACTGACTTTGTCGAATGGGCATGCTGGAAAATCAGCATCCGGTCAGTGCTGGCAGCCAATGGCAGAAATAATATTAGACTCCAGGGAATCCCAGTGGCTACATCAGGTGCAGATCTGAGGCCCACTGTTATCTCTGTTCTTAACCAGGTCCTGGGAATGGAACCAGCGTCACCCATTGAACTTGATTGGGTACACAGAGTGGGGGGACCAGGGGGTAATGAGTGAACTGCCCTCGTGATGTCCTCTACAGAGTCCATTACTAAACCCTGGAAGAGGAAATCATGCGCACAGCATGGAGGCTGGGCCCTGTGGACTTCGACGGATCCTCTATTCACTTATACCCAGACCTCTCTCGCAAAACACCCTAAACATGCAGAGAGTTGCACGCCCCCTATTGGATCTAATACATCAGGCTGGAGCTCCTTATACATGGGGCCATCCTTTTGGCATCAAGGTGACTCGAGGTGACCACAAATTCATCATAGAGGTCCTGCCTGACTTCTTTCTTTTTCTCGAGCAAGACCCTGTGGATACCCCCTCCCGATGACTGTCAGCGGCTCCCAGGACCTGGCCCTCTTTCTCAGCGCTGGAGACGCCCATGGTCAAGATCAGCATCTACTGAATCTACTGAATACAGAGCCCGCAGGACTACATCGTCTGAGGATTGACTCGTCCCTCTCCTGTTGAGCTCTACATAGTCCCTACTTAGTCCACTGGTCATTCCATGAAAGGGACATGCCTTGCACTACAAACTATCTCACCATCTGCCTTAGCCTTTGGGGATTGCAAGAAATCGCAACATTAGGTTCATCGTATACGGATACACTGATCTGTTACCCATGTTGGACCTATTCCTGCCCTTTGCTGATGTGACTTGCCTAGCTGGGGTTTAGGAGGGTCAGGGGGAACTTAATGCTCCTTTTATCCAGCAAGTGCTTATCCACGTAAGACGATAACTTTTATCTAATGCTGCCACCAACGTTACCCATAGTTTTCTATATGCATTGGAATTATTAATGTGTTTATGAATCGAGATGTCTCCCCCTCTCCCTGGTTACTTATTTATATGCCTGGACCCCCTGTGGGAGAGGTTGGCCCTATGCAGTAATAGAGGTGTGGGTCTTCTCTTATGAAACGGACCTCATGCAGATGTGAGATACTCATTTGACTGATTGACCGTTCCTTCCCCAGGGTGTCTACTTGATAAATATGCTAACTACCTAGACTGGGCTTAGATCTCTCAACGCTTTCCCTGAAAGCGGGGGTCATACTGACCTCTATGTGACAGCCCCTAGGTGTTATATATTCAGACTCAAGTCCACTTGTTCCAATGTGCTATTAAGATCAATGTCAATGCTATAATTGTTATTAAGTATTAGTAATGGATTGAGTGTCAGTAACCCTGGCTCTGTCCTGGCGCCAGCTTACATGCTCAGGTCTTCCTACTTCTACCTACTTAGTTAACCATTTCAATACCGGACGTTTATACCCCCTTCCTGCCCAGACCAATTTTCAGCTTTCAGCGCTCTCACACTTTGAATGACAATTACTCTCCCACGCTACACTGTACCCAAACCAAATTTGTATAATTTTTTTCACACAAATAGAGCTTTCTTTTGTTGGTATTTAAGAACCTCTGGGTTTTTTATTTTTTGTGACATAATTGAAAAAAGTGCAAAAATTTTGAAAAAAAAACACTTTTTTTTAGTTTCTGTGATAAAATTTTGCAAATAAGTAATTTTTGTTCATAAATGTGGGCCAAAACCTATACTGCTACCTATCTTTGGTAAAAATAACCCAAATAAGTGTATATTATTTGGTCTGTGTAAAAGTTATAGAGTCTACAAACTATGGTGCAAACCATTGAAAATTGATCACACCTGATGCACTGATGGCCTATCTCATTTCTTGAGGCCCTGAAATGTCAGGAAAGTACAAATACCCCCCCAAATGACCCCAATTTGAAAAGTAGACATTCCAAGGTATTTAGTAAGAGGCATTGCGAGTTTTTTGAAGTTGTACTTTTTTCCCACAATTCTTGGGAAAATTAAGAAATTATTGTTTTGTTTTTTTTTTGCACAAACTTGTCATAACAACAAGTTATTTCTCACACACAGCATATGCATACTTCCAATTACACCCCAAAATACATTCTGCTACTGTCCCCGAGTATGGCGATACCACATGTGTGAGACTTTTTCACAGCTTGGCCACATAGAGAGGTCCAACATGCAGAGAGCACCATCATGCATTCTAGGAGCAGAATTTTCACGGCCTATTACACTTTTGAAGGCCCTGGAGCATCAGGACAATGGAATTACTCACAAAATGACCCCATTTTGGAAAGCAAACACCCCAACGTATAATCTATGAGGCATTATAAGTCTTTTGAATGGTTCATTTTTTTCCACAAGTCTTCAAAAAACGTGGAAAGAAAATGAAAACGCTTTAATTTTTACCCAAAGTGGTCAATTTATAAGTTATTTCTAACACATAGCATGCACATAGCAAAAATTACCCCCCAAAATATATTCTGCTACTCATCCTGAGTATGGCGATACCACATTTGTGAGACTTTTACACAGCCTGGCCACATAGAGAGGTCCAACATGCAGGGACCACCGTCAGGCATTCTAGGAGCAGAAATTTCACATCTAATTTCCTAAAGACCCATTACACTTTTGAAGGCCCTGGGGCACCAGGACAGTGGAATTACCCCCAAAATGACCCCATTTTGGAAAGCAAACACCCGAGGTATATTCTATGAGGCATGGGCTGCAGATAGGTACTCGGGTACTCTAATGGGCTGCAGATAGGTGCTCAGGTATTCTGATGGGCTGCAGATAGGTACTTGGGTACTTTTATGGGCTGGAGACAGGTACTCGGGTAATCTGATGGATTGGTAAAAGGTACTTGGGTACTCTGATGGGCTGCAGATAGGTACTCGGTTACTCAGATGGGTTGGTGACAGGTACTCGGGTAATCTGAAGGACAGGTACTCGGGTATTCTGATGGGCTGGTGACAGGTACTCAGGTACTCTGATGGGCTGGTGACAGGTACTCGGGTACTCAGGTGGGCAGGTGACAGGTACTTGGGTACTCAGGTGGGCAGGTGACAGGTACTTGGGTACTCAGGTGGGCAGGTGACAGGTACTCAGGTATGCTGATGGGCTGGTGACAGGTACTTGGGTACTCAGATGGGCAGGTGACAGGTACTCTGGTAGGCTGATGGTCTGGTGACAGGTACTCGGGTACTCTAATGGGCAGGGTACTTTGCCTGGCTGGTGACAGTTACTCAGGTTCTCTTTTATGTGCAGGTGACAGGTACTCGGGTACTCTGTTGGGCTGGTTACAGGTACTTGGGTACTCAGATGGGCTGGTGACAGGTACTCTGGTACGCTGATTGGCTGGTGACAGGTACTCTGATGGGCAGGAGACAGGTTCTGGGGTACGCTGACGGGCAGGTGACAGGTACTCGGGTACTCTGATGGGCTGGTGACAAGTACTCAGGTACTCTGATGGGCTGGTGACAGGTATTGGATACTCTGATGGGCAGGTGACAGGTACTCTAATGAGCAGGTGACAGGTACTCGGGTACTCTGATGATCTGGTGACAGGTACTCGGGTACTCTGATGGTCTGGTGACAGGTACTCAGGTACTCACAAGGGATGGTGACAGGTACTCGGGTACTCAGATGGGATGGCGACAGGTGCTCGGAAACTCAGATGAGCATGTGAGAGGTACTCGGGTACTCAGATGGGCAGGTGACAGGTACTCGGGTACTCTGATGGGCAGGTGACAGGTACTCTGGTACTCAGATGGGCAGGTGGCAGGTACTTGGGTACCCTGATGGACAGGTGAGAGGTACTCGGGTACTTTGATGGACAGGTGACAGGTACTCTGATGGGCTGTGACAGGTACTTTGATGGGGTGGTGACAGGTCCTCTTTATTGGGGGGAGGGTGATCAGTGTGCTTGGTGTACAGTAGGCGGTAACGAGCTGTTACCTCAATCTCCCTGTCACACATGATCGGTGTGTGACAGGGAGAACCGCGGTAACAGCTTGTTACCGCGGTTTGTTTACATCACATGACTGGCTGTGATTGACACAGCCGGTCACGTGGTAAAGAGCCAAATCTATTGGCTCTTTACATGGATCGGAGCTGGACTTTGTCCGAGGGACAAGCCTCAGCTCCGATGGGCGCGCACGAGCGGTGTGCACGAGAAGATCGGTAGTGACCGGCTGTGATTGGACACAGCCTGTTACGAGGTAAAGAGCCAATTTTATTGGCTCTTTACCCGATCGGGGGGGACACGACCCCCCCGGCAGACAAGCGATCCGTGATCGCTGCTTTGCGGGTCCCCAGGGGCCCGCAGTAGCGGCGAGAAGCGGCCAACGTCATATGACGTCGGCCCGGATCGACAAGCAGTTCCTGCCGACGTCATTTCACAATGACTCGGTAGGGAACTGGTTAAGGTGATACCTCCATGTTACATTAGCGTTAAAGTCCGAGGAGGGGATTGTTCTCAAGCAACTTGGGAACCCACCTCCTGGTTTAAGTAAATTTTATATTTGGATAGCCTATATTGGATTGTTTGTTCCCTGCCGCCTTTATACTACATATCTTTTTTTTTCCAATATTTGTATTAAAGTTTTACAAGATATACAAGGATGCACAGTAGACATGGTTAGATGTTGTAGAGAAATATTCCATAACAGCAACCTTATCAGTGTATAGTAACATTTCAGATAAGTAGTTATACATATGAGCGACCTGGGTGGTTGGGGTATGTAGGTGACAATATTATGCAATGGATCTTGAGATGCGTTCTAATTAGATCCAGTAGGGTCATACCATTTTCCAATTGGACTCAAAGCTTGCGCACTTGGAGGAGTTGATGGCTAATAGTCCTTCAAAGTTGTAGTTTCTGTTGAACATTGACTTTAGGTCAGAGATGTTGAAGCTAGTGTCAGATTTCCAATTTTGTAGGATAAGAGTGCGAGCAGCAAGTAGTATATGGGTGTTAACTTGTCTATGGTTTGTAGGGAATTTTTCAATGCCTATGAGTAACAGAGCTAGTTCTGGTTTAGGCAGTGTGATTATCCCTGTTAGTGAGGAAATTAATTGGAATGTTTTGTTCCAGAAACGTATGAGATTTGGACACTCCTAGAATGTGTGAACGAGGTTGCCTATGCGGCCGCAGCCTCTCCAGCATGTGTTTGGTGTATTTGGGAATAGTTTTGCAAGCCTATTGGGGGTGTAGTGCCATCTGTTGACGATTTTGAGGGACATTTCCCAGTGGTTCACACAGTGCGTAGATTTGTATATTTCCTTCAGGGCTGATAACCATTGGCTTTCTGTAAATGTGGAGTTTAAGTCGGTTTCCCACTTAATAATCTGTTTGTTTTTTTGGAATACCTTTTTTCTTTGGATGAGATTGTAGAATAGTGTTATGCCTTTGCTCTTTGTGTTATTTGAGTTGCAAAACAACCAGGCTGTTGTTGGGGTAGTGATGGGAGGTATGGGATGTTGTTTTAGAAAGGCGTAGATCCTTGTGTATGAGAAGTGTAATTTATTTGGGAGGTTATATTCCATAATAAGCTGCTCAGGTGGGTTTGGTTTAGATTTGTGTAGGAGGTCTTTAATGTAAACTATGCCATGTTCAGCCAGTTGCTTTATAGGAAGAGATGGTATTTTGGTTTCTAGGGCGTCTATGGTGAGTTGATGTTCAATCGTTTGGGCTACAGAATGTTTTTGGCTATGGAGAAGTCTCCATGCTTGTATAGATGTGAGGATTGATGGTGGTAATGCAGATAATGGGCATTGTAACCAGGAATCCGCCAGTAGCATCATTTTGAGATTTGAAGTTGGCGCTATGTTTCTTTCGATATCCACCCAAGCGGAAGTGCTGTCTTTTTGAAACCAGGCTTTAAGTTGTTCTAGTCTTACTGCCCATAGATAGTCATCTAAGTCTGGGATTCCTACTCCCCCCACCAACTTGTCCTTTTTAAGATTTATGCGAGGGCATCTTGGTTTCTTCCCTCCCCATATGAATCTCCACATGGAACTCGTCAAGGCTTGTATATATTTCACTGGGAGGTGTATCGGCAGGGCTCTCTCTATATATATATATATATAGAGGATCTGTGGGAGAATAACCATTTTGTATGCCGCCACTCTACCCATCCATGATATTTGCTTTTTTGCCATGGTTTTTAGTTGGTTGTCTGTTTTAGTAATTAGCGTTTTAAGGTTAGCCAGGGCTAGAGAATTGATAGATTGGGTCAGGGTAATACCTAGGTATGGCATAGATTTCTCCAATTCTCTTCTGGTGAGAGGGGGTGTGTTCATGTTTAGGATTAGAGATTTATTGATATTGACTTTGTAGTATGATATTTCCCCAAAATCTGTGAGTACTTCATGGGCTCTTGGATGGGAAGTTTTTGGATTGGTGAGTAATAATATAACATCCTCTGCAAATAAATTGATGACGCGAGTTTGATGTTGGGTTTTAAATCCCTTGATTTCTGGGTGTGATCGAATGGCTTCTGCTAGGGGTTCTATCATGACATTGAAAACATAGGGTGACAATGGGCAGCCCTGACGAGTTCCGTTGAAGATTGCAAATGGTTCAGACAATAGACCTGATGTATAAACCTGTGCTGAGGGTTCTGAGTATAGAGTGAGTATTGCGTTCATAATAGGTCCCTGGAATCCTAACTTTTGCAAGACTGATGACATGTATTTCCAGTGTATCCTATCGAACGCCTTCTCTGCGTCTATAGATAGAAGCAGAGAAGGCGCTCGGGTCTTTTCGGCTTGGTAAATTATATTTACAACTATTCTGGTTGCGTCCGAGGTCTGCCTCCCCCTCACAAAGCCCATCTGGTCATTTTTGATTAGGGTAGGGATGATGTCGTTGAGTCTCCCTACTATGAGTTTTGCATAAGTTTTAATATCAGCGTTTAGAAGTGAGATTGGCCAGAAGTTGGCTGGGGTTGTTGGGGATTTACCTGGTTTGGGTATGGTGACTATGTGTGCCTTCAACATCTCCTGGCAGTTGTAGTAGTAGCGATTGAGAACATTTTTTGAATGTAAGGTGAGAGAATATATTTGAATGATTTAAGGTATTCATTAGTAAAGCCGCCCGACCCTGGGGATTTCCCGTTGGGAAGGGATGCTATGACTTCCTCTATCTCTTTGGTTGTGAAGGGTGCATTTAGCTGGTCCAATTGAGTTTGGGATAGTGTGGGTAGTTGGAGGTTTCGTAGAAAACGTTGAATGTTTTCTAATGTGGGTTGGGGAGTGGAGCTGTCATCTTTAAGACTGTACAATGTACCACAATATTTTGTGAATTGGTTGGCTATTTCTTGTGGGTTGGTTATTTTGCTACCTAGTGTTGGGTGTATGAGGTGTTCTATCTTTGTCTTGGTGCGTGCAGCTTTTAACCTGTTTGCTAGGTATTTCCCTGCACGGTTGGCGTTAGCGTAGGTTTGGAGTTTAAGATAGTTTAGGAGTTTGTCATAGTTCTGCATTAGGAGAATCCTGAGGTTTTCTCTGAGCTTAGATAGGGATGCTGCTATATGTTTCTCTGAGATTTTCTGTTTTTGGTTTCCAATATGTGGATTTCTGTTAACAGGGAATTTAATTTGAGGTTGTAGCATTTTTTTTCCCTAGCGCCTAATTGGATGAGGATACCGCTGAGGAATGCTTTGTGGGCACTCCACAGGGTGAAGGGATTTGAAGTGGATTGTTCGTTATTTTTTAAGTATTCTTTGAGGTGTTGGGAGATTTGGGAGGCAGTTTTGGGTTGTTGTTGCAACGCCAGATAGGTGAGGAGGGGGGGGGGGCATCCTTTTCTGCAATTTGTAAAGTAATTGCTGCATGGTCAGACCATTTAATGTCTTGTATCCTCGCGACAGATATTTTTTGTAGAAGCCACTTGTCTGTAAGATACATGTCTATACGCGAGTAGGTCAGGTGTCTATGGGAATAGTAGGTGAAGTCTCTCTCGTTTGCGTGAGTACACCGCCACGCGTCGTATAGGTCTTCTGTGTGGAGCAGGTTCTTTAGAGTTCCAGTGTGAGGCTTCTTTTTCGCTGTTGTGTCTAGGGATGTATCCACTATTGTGTTAAAATCTCCACAGAGAAGGAGGCTGCCATATCTGATGGAGGAGATTATCTTCAGAGTTTTGTGTAAGAAACGGATTTGGTGGGAGTTTGGGGCGTAAATTGTCACCAATGTGTATGGATGGGAATTAATGTCTCCTGTGACTATTATGAACCTGCCATGTTCATCTATCCCTGTTTGCTTTATTTGAACAGAGAGGGAGTTCCTGAGAGCCAGTAGTACTCCTCCTGCTTTGCGATTGGGGTTGTTTGCTAAAAATACATGTGGAAAGTCTTTGTGGGCACAGTGGGGTGTTTTCCCAGATTGAAAATGTGTCTCTTGGATGCATAATATGTCTATGTTTTGCTTACATGCCTCAGCCCACATAGTGTGTCTTTTGGCGGGGTGGTTAGGGCCTCTTAAATTTAATGATAAGCATTTAATAGTCATCTTTGTAGTTTTGCCGTATGTGTGGTAGATAGGAGTTGGCACTTACGATTGTAGAAGTCTTAACCACTGATTCCCGTCTGGTCGCAATGTAGATTTTCAGGTTGCTTGAAGTGTAGGTTTCTGAACTGATTCCTCGAGAGTCTCTGCAACGTTGCGGAATATCTGTGCTTGAAGATACTATGCTGAACAGAAAAATAGATAACAGAACCAACAAAATAAAGTTAAGAAAGAAGAGATCCTTATTAGGATCCAAAAGCATGTGTAATATGCTTGAAGGCATATCTTGGGGGTTGGGAGTTCGTGAATAACTCTATACTGGGGGAGAGATGTTTAGTGGTGTGACTTATTTTTTAGGGCCTCCTGTTGAGCTTTTCTTGGATGAGCGCTTGTGGGAGACAGCGTGCCTTTCTTCCTGGATAGAGGACGATTGGTGGTCTTGTGGCGGAGGGATTGAGTGGTCCGGAAAAATGTTCTAGCTTTTTAGGGCTTTTATGCCTTCTTCTAGGGTGGTAATTGAGGTGTTTGAGCCATTTATAGTGACTGTGAGAGTGGCCGGATACTTCCATTTGTGCTGGATATTATGGTTTCTTAAGGCCTTTGTTATGGTGGCCAGGTTTTTCCTACGTTGGAGTGTGTGCCTGGATAAGTCTGGTAGCAGGTGCACTGTATCGTAAGGAGTTGGGAGGTTGTTAAGTTTCCGTGAGCTCATCATGATTTGGTCCTTAATGTGGTAAAAGTGGACTCTTAATAAGATGTCCCTTGGGGTTTCTTGAGGGAGGAAAGGCGGCTTAGGTAATCTATGAATTCTGTCTATCAACAGATTTTGCGCAGTTAGAGATGGTACTATGGTGGAAAAGAGGGGTTGAGCTATTAGGTCTGAGTGAATGGAGTCTCTTAGGGATAGTAGCATTTCTTTGAGGACAGTATCAGAGACAGGTTGGTTTGTTGTCGGATAGTTAATGAATGAGTCGTTCCGATCGCACTGCGAATGGTCGGTGCTAGGTGCGTTGCTTACCTCCATGCCTTCGGAATCGGGCTGAGGGTTCTGTGGCTCCAGCCTTGGCTTTTGTTTGACCGGGCTTCTTGTGGATTGTGTGGAAGTCCCGGAGGAGCTGCTGCTGTGTCCTGATCCTTTAGCGCCTTTGCTCTGTTTCCCCTCGTTCCCTTGAGTCAGGGAGGGAGCTGCGGCCTTGCCATTGGTAGCGTGTGTGCTGGGCTGTCCGGCGCCATTTTGGTGAAGCCCGCGCGCCACTGCAGAGAAATATCCATTCAGTTTGCTGGGCTGGATCGGGTCCTTCTTGTTTTTCGGCATCTCTGTGGGTTCTTTCTGTATTCCCACTTGTGGATTGTGGCTGTGGAGCTGCTTGGGCCCTTTGGTGTGGCGTCCTCTCCCCTGTCTCAGTGGAGCTGTTCTCCTACGCGTCCATCTTGGAGCTCAGCTAGACACGCTCCCCCCCTTTATACTACATATCTGATGGGCTATTTATCTATTGTATATTCTTGCTATGCTGTCAGGATCACTGCCCAGATTCTTTCCTTTTGACCTCTGTCTCACAATAGGATTGGCACAGTTTGTGCCGGAAAAGTGATAATTAACGCAGCCCCTCGCTCCTGCAGACGCTTTAGTTTTTTCTAGACACTTTCCCCCCAAGTGTCCTCTCGCTAAATCTATTTACTTTCTTCCTTCCTCCTTGATAACACCATCTAGTGTTCAGATCACTGACTGCACCCTGAATGTCAACAATAAAGAACATTATTTTAAACAGGAAGTTAAATTGGGTTAAATTGGATTCCGTATAAGAATAATAAAAATGGTCATTCCGGACTGATCAATGATTCACAGACACAATCACATCATTAATCCACAAATTAAAAACCATAATCATATAAATTCTCAAAATTATATATGCACTATAAAAATATATATTAATAAAACGCACAATATTTAGTTGTTATTTAAAAAACAATGTATCTCCCATTCTATATTCAACTCTAGAGGGGAATAAGATTTTAGCCAATATATCCAACTAGTTTTAGCCTGAGAGATACATCTTTTAGCATTATAACCCCCCCCAGTGTGGTGTGTGTTTTTCCAAGGCTATAAAAGTTGTCCTTGTAGGATCTCTATTATGTTTGTGGTCATAGTGTCTAGAGGCACTATGACCAGGAAATCTATTTTTGATATTAGAGATGTGCTCTCCCAGCCTGATGGCTAGGGTTTGTGTAGTTCTACCCACATAGTCTAAACCAGTGTTTTTCAACTCCAGTCCTCAAGGCACACCAACAGGTCATGTTTTCAGGATTTCCATGAGTTTGCACAGGTGATTTGATCAGTTTCACTGCCTTAGTAATTACCACAGCTGTTTCATCTGAGGGAAATCCTGAAAACATGACCTGTTGGTGTGCCTTGAGGACTGGAGTTGAAAAACACTGGTCTAAACCTCAAGGGTATTTGATGAGATACACCAAATGTCATGTAGAGCATGTGATAAAAGATTGTATATCATAGGTCCTACCGGTATATGAGGACCTAAAATTTTCCACCTTTCTCCCTCTAAGTGCATTAACTTTACACGCCCTACATCTACCGCAGAAATAATATCCCTTGAAAAAGTTGCTAAAAAAAAGACAGTCCAAAATCCTGTGTATCCCTGTTGGGCATGGAGTGTTCAAGATTAACCACTTGCCGGGATAACTAGTATTGTGAGCGCGGGCCAGGAAGCGGGTAGGGTGGACTCGATCGCCGCCGGCTACCCATGATGGCCCCCCCACAGTGAAAGAACGTAGATCCGTGTATGTAAACATGGATCTCTGTTCTGACAGAGGGGGAAGGGCTGTTATCACAGGCTTCCTGTATATGGAAGCCGTGATCACTCCCCTTCCCCTGCCAGCCCAGCCCACATACAGTTAGAACACGCCTAGGGAACACAGTTAACCCTTAGAGCGCCCCCTCCAGGTTAACCCCTTCACTGCCAATGGCATTTACACAGTAATCAGTGTATTTTTATAACACTGATCGCTGTATAAATGCCAATGGTCCCAAAAAAGTGTCAAAATGGTCTGACATGTCCACCGCAATATCGCAGTACTGCTAAAAATCGCAGATTGCCGCTAGTAAAAAATAAAAAAATAAATAAAAATCACAGAAATTTATTCTCATCATCCGTAAACGCGGCAACTTTTGCACAAATCAATAAATAAATGCAGATTGCAATATTTTTTAACCAAAAATATGAGGAAGAATATAAATCAGCCAAAAGCGATCGAAAAAATGTTTTTTTATATTTTTTTGGATTTGTATTTTAGCAAAAAGTAAGGAATATTGATTTTTTTGCAAAATTGTCGCTCTTTTTTTTTATTGATAGCCGCGATCAGAAATGACGCAGAGGTGATCAAATACCACAAAAAGAAAGCTCTATTTGTGGGAAAAAAGGACGCAAATTTCATTTGGGTACAACGCCGCATGACCGTGCAATTGTCAGTTAAAGCGATGCAGTGCCGAATCGCAAATAGTGCTCTGATCCTAAAGTGTGAAATCCTTCCGGGGCTGAAGTGGTTAATAAATCCTGATTATGATCCCTCACCTCCTTAACTGGCTTCTTAACTAGGGTCTTCTCTCGCCTTTTTTGCTCTGAACATGGGTATTTGATCATAGGGGGTGATTTCAACCTCTCCCACTCTTCTGTTGGCGACCGCCTGGCGGTGGGCTCCAGGGAGGTACAGTCCCGAGCCTTTAGAGACTCTAAACTGTTTCCGCCAACTGACTAGATGTTATGCTTTGTTTGACGCCTGGTGGGCCTTCTACCAGGGTATACTTTCTACTCTGACCCCCAACGCACACACTCCCGTATAGATTACTTTTTTTGCAATAATCCAGAGATTGAAATTGTCCACTGTGCATGTATCATCCCCAAGTCCAATCATGCTGCTATTTTGCTCACGTTAGTATTAGGCACCCCCTACCGCAAACCATGCCACTGGTATCTAAACAATTTTCTGCTCCAACACCTCCCCTCTAAGACTGAAATCGAGACTGCCCTCAAACATTATTTCGTTGGAAACGACACGCTTGATGTGTCTTCCACAACTGTTTCGGAGGCTCACAAGGCCTTTATTCAAGGTCGCTGTATAGCTCTAACCTTGGCTATGAAAAAAAAATGCTCGGTCTGTCAAACTCCAAACAGAGCTTAGAGCTCTGAAGCGCTAACTGCAGGCCAAACGATCCCTGTCGCTCCTTAAAAAGATAGTTAAACTTTATGCCACCCTTAGAGAATTGGCCATGGGCCTAGTAGAGAAAGTATTAATCAGGCTGAAGCAGCTATACTATAAGGGTAATAAAGTCCACTCTCTTTTAGCTGGATAACTCCATGACCAAACCCATATGGCTGCTTCATACCATATCAAAGACAGCTTTTTTTTTTAAACAATTGTTTTATTCAGTGTAGTACATTTTACAGAGAATATGCAGTCACAAATGACATGAATAAACATTACAATAAGGTCTGTCACACAGACCATCTTAAGTATAGGCAAGATGCAGTCGACTCAAATAAAGCATGTAAAGCAAACAGTGGTTTATGAAAGAGGAGAAAAAAAAAAATGGTATATCTCCGTCTTACGCCTTGTTCTGCAGGACCCTGGGAGCCACCACCCCCCCCAGAACACCCCCAAATGGGATCTTGGTGTCTCCCTGGGGGGGGGAGGGGCGGCCCCCCGGGCCCCCCCAGACCCAAGACACAGCTCACCTAATCCAGCTCGGGATAACTTTCCACAAGAGCCGCAGTACAATTGGGTAATGTTAGACCTAATGAGTCAGGCCAGGCTCCCGTCACTTATTGTCCCACAGGGCTGGTTAAAAAAAAAAACAACCCTAACTGGGCTTTGACCTAACAGTGTTATGGTGTTATGCCAGTGCGTCATTTGGCCAGTTGTAGGTATACTGCAGTGCTTCGTCTCGTCATAAGTGACAATAATATTCAATCCCCAAGCCAGGCTTTAGGGACCTCCGTCCGGTCGCGACAGGTTTAAGTCGCGGTTGTAGTTTTATGAAATGCTTGTAAAACGATCAGAATATTTGAAGAGTACCCAGGGCTTCCACATTTTATGAAATCTGTCTGAGGAGTCCCTGGCCATAGCCACGGATTCCTCCATCTGATACAAGTTCTCGATTTCTTGGAGCCATTCTGCAGTCGATGGTGGTCGGGTGGATTTCCAGTGTCTGGGGATCAGTGATTTGGCCGCATTGAGCATGTGTCTAGTCAGTGAGTTTTTGTATCTCCTCACAGGGCTATCTGTTATGTGTAGTAAACAGCAGGCACGGTCTAGTGTGATCTGTGTTTCGGTTATTTGTGTAGTTAGGGTCCGAACCGTCTCCCAGAAAGGGGCTACGAGCTCGCACTCCCACCAGATATGTAGGAGCGTACCTTCTAGTTTCTTACATCTCCAACAGCGATCAGATGCCGTGGGGTACCACCTACGTAGTCTGGAAGGGGTCATGTACCAATGTGTAAGCAGCTTGTAGGACATTTCTTGGAGTCTGGTACTTATAGAGCATTTGTGTGCAAAGATATTTGCTCTCTGCCATTGCTCTTCGGAGAATCCTATCTGTAGGGCAGTTTCCCATTTTGTTTGGGAGGAAGTAGGACCTGAGGGATCTGTCTCTTGCAGCCATGTGTAGGCTAGGGATGTGGTCT
>BLSH010106177.1:262307-277771 GCA_018402905.1 Glandirana rugosa
TGTGTCGGCTAGTGTACCAATTTCTCCGCACAGTACCCGAGAAGTGTCTATAATCCCAGTAAAGTACAGGATCGGGGACGCACAAACGCCGACAAACCCACGCGGTAGCATACTGCAGGTGGGTCTTAATCTCGGCGTGGCCCGCTGTTGACCAATTTTCTTTTCATACCATAAAAATAGAAAAAATTAGTATGAATAAAATGAATGTATGAATGTCACATTGTTTTTTAGTAGGGGTCTCGTTATATCACAGTGATACCACTGTCATACATTTTTATATATATATATATATATATATGTCAGGACGAGTGGTAATAACCGTGGGGAAGTACAAAACGTATAATTTGGTACATTTCCATTTATTTCTGAAGACATTCACTCAGTTATGCAAAACATGAAGGGGTGCCAATAATGGTGAGCAGGACTGTATATATATATATATATATATATTTTTACATACTGTCACCATAGTGACACTATATTGCTCTGGGGATGATTTTTTGTTACACTGTAAGTATGTAAGTAAAATAAGTATGATTAAAAAAGATAAAAATACCATACTTTTCTTTTAACCAGTTGTCGCCCGGTGCGGCTCTAATTCTGGGTGGACGTCATACGATGGCGCACCCAAACAGCCGCAAACACGCAGGGGCTAGGACATGAAATGACCCTAATATCTGTGAAGAGCCCATGACACGCCTCTTTAACCATGTGATCGGCTGTGTCCAATCACAGCCAGTCACATGTAAACATGAAAGTGATGTGAATCGGCTCTCCTCGCCACACTGTGAGGTTGATTTACTAAAACTGGAGAGTGAAAAATTTGGTGCAGCTCTGCCTAAAAATCCAATCAGCTTCCAGGTTTTATTGTCAAAGCTTAATTGAACAAGCTGAAGTTAGAAGCTGATTGGCTACCATGAACAGCTTCACCAGATTTTGCACTCTTCAGTTTTAGTAAATCAACCCCTGTGTGTGGCGAAGAGAGCTGATCAGGGGCATCTCCTCGAGGGGGAAACTAGGAAAGGTAATCAGGGCTCTAATTACAGAAAAGCCCCAGCAGTGCCATCAGTGGCATCAATCAGTGCCCATCAGTGCCATCAATCAGTGCCCATAAGTGATGCCGGTCAGTGCAGCCTTTCAGTGCCCATCAGTGCCTGCTCATCAGTGCTGCCCATCAATGCCCACCAGTGCCTCCCATAAGTGCCCATCAGTGCCCCCCATCAGCGCCGCCCATCAGTGCTGCTTATCCGTACCACCTATCAGTGCCCACCAGTGCTGCCCATCATTGCCCACTACTGCCACCTATCAGTGCTCAACAGTGCCACCTATCAGTGCCCACTAGTGCCACCCATCTGTGCTGACTATCAGTGCTCATCAGTGCGGCATATCAGTGCCACCTATCAGTGCTCATCAGTGGCGCATATAAGTGCCTCCTTATCAGTGCCCATAAGTGTCGGCTCATCAGTGCCCATAAGTGCCACCTCATCAGTGCCCATCAGTGCAGCCTCTCAGTGCCCATCAGTGCAGCCTCATCAGCACCCATCAGTGAAGGAGAAAAATTCATTACAACATTTGCTGACAGAAACTAAGAAAAACATTTTTTTTTTTTTAATTTTCGGTCTTTCTTTTTTTAGTAAAAAATAAAAAACCCGAGGCGTGGCTTGACGGCGGCAAGGAAAGACGCAGCTCTGCAGTGCTCCGGGAGACCGAGGAGATTGTCTCCCTCCATCGTCCCTTCACGGCATCAGACGCCCTGCAATATACCCCGAGGAGTTCTCCCCACAAGCGGGGCCATCCCCTCCGACCACCATCGCAGCTGGTGGTCTCTCACAGAGGACTCGGATGTACCTCGCGGCAGTCTGCTGAGAATGGCCCGCCGCCATCTTGGCGGCCTACAACAGCTCGCGGCCGACGAACGATCACGCCTAACGAACGGCACACAAGGAAGGAGAACGAGTTGCCTGCAAACAGGGTAAGGACAACGAACTGGATAACGAGCCACAGCTGCCTCAGCACGAGGCAGACATAACACGCCTGACACCCGGCCCTCAGCAATATAGCCGGTCCCAGAGGCCTAAGCCTGCAGACACGCACGGGACTCACAGGCGATTCTACCTGCCCTATCCTTACCGCGATTTCCCACACAAAAAGTGCCAGAATACCGGTACACAGTGCTATTAATCCCGCGGCAACTCTAAACTTTATTTTATATCAGCTTGCATGAGCATGTTTGCAGGCTAGAACACAGAGCCAGTACCTTGGTGGCCTATTAATTAAGCTGGACAAAGACTAAGTTTGAGACCCCCATACTCATCATGGGCACATCCTCCCGCTCCTCTTCTGCAACCAGATCTCGCTCCCCCCGCGACCTAAGTAGGGGCCTAAGCCAGAGCATACCCGCGATGTTCCAGACACAGAGACCTAACCCACCAGCGCAGCAGGGCTTATCGGACACCCATCAACCCAGCCAGGGTGCTCTTTCCCCCTCACAAACACCGAACAGGGACCAGATCATCCTGTGACCCCAACAGCAACCAAGCCTGACGGATCTCCACTCAGTTGCCTCAGACATCAAAAGCACTCTAACTGCTGCTATATCGGAGCTGAGAGGGGACATTCATTCAATAGCGGGCAGGTTAGTTGAAGTAGAAAAAACAACAACGCAACACTCTGCTGCCATCCGATACACAGCACAGAAAGTAGATGCCCACACTATGCAAATCAGGGATCTCCACCGCCACCTGGAGGACCTCGATAATCGGGGAAGGCGGCACAATCTGAGATTAAGGGGCCTTCCGGAATCAGTAGAACCTGACCAACTGTACCTGACAGTCTCAGAAATCTTCAACAATCTACTCGATAGACCCTCCTCCACCCCCATACCTATGGAATGTATTCATAGGGCTCTGCGCCCAAGAGGCAATGACACTGATCCTCCCAGAGATATCATCTGCCACATAATTGACTTTAGACTGAAAGAAGATATCCTCCGCAAAGCCCGAAACAGAACTCAACTCCGCTTTCAAGGGAAAGAGATTCACCTTTTCCAAGATCTGTCCAAGATTACTCTACAACACCGCAGGGCCCTGCGACCTATCCTTTCGATTCTTCAAGGAAAGCAAATCTCCTACAGATGGAAGTTTCCGTTTGCTCTCTCAGATTCCCACCAGGGCCGCCATGCCCTCCTACGAGTTCCAGAGGACCTCCCCGCTTTCTTCGGAACACTAGCTATCGCACCCATCGAAGTTCCCGAGTGGTTCGCTGACTTCAGACCTCACAACAAGCCCCGCAGACCCTCCCCGATGGAAGCTCAAGACCAAGGCGCACAAAGACAATGATCACCATCCCCACAGAGGAACACCCATAGAGGAATGGGCTCACACTATGCTCCAAGCTCCACACAACAGGAGAGCCCGAAGAGACTAAGACCACTGAGCCCACTAAGAACTCTCTACAGGTGGACAGATAAGTTACTTCTACATTTCAGCTGTCCTCACCACACCTGACCTCTCCTTACTTAATTACACCTCGCTCTTGCCTTATTTTTAACTTTCCCATTCCCATCTGTTTGATGTTAATTCCTCTCTCATTATATGGTTACATACGTCTCACTCTCTGAGCCCTCTCCCTCACGGGACTTTCTACCTTTCTCCGCTTTCTTGATTTGTTTGTTGAGCTTAGCGGAGGAAGTATGACGACCCCCTGATTGACCTCGATCATCATAGTTCCAAGGGAGTCTTGTTCTAAAGCCAAACATGTTGGGGTCCACCCTAGACTCTTCACATAAGGGCCAAAACACCACTCATGCCTCCAACTTACCAGATACGCCATTGGGGCGGCAGCCTGCCCCCCCCACACGTGAACTGGGGCATGCTTCGGAAATGGGGTATGGGTGGACCCCAGAGGGACGGACCAGGACGCCCCACTTGCCTACTTAGAGTGAGATCACTTTGACTTGGGTTCAATATATGTTGTGGCACTGCCCTTTGGCGGCCTATTTTGTTCTATATCATGATTTGTCTGATGGAAGAGCATGGCTACCCCCAAAGGGTACCACTATTATCTTAAAGCCCCATGCATAGCCCCCTCCCCTCCCCCCCCTTTTTTTTTTTTCTCTTTTTCTTTCCTCTGGAACGTATGCCAACTCCCATACTGCCTATTCAACAACTAGTCTATGCTATACTTTTACCACACCCAAATTCTATTGTCCACATTTCTCCTCCCCTTTATCCTAGGACCCACCAAGGTACCCATGCTCATCCTGATAGACATAAAAGGTTCACCTCATTGGATTGGTAGAGGAAGTAAACCTTTCCTGTTTTGATTCCACCTCTCCCAATTCGCTTTTGACTCAGTTTTATGCCTACAATTTATCGTGAAAGATCTAATTCTTATTCTCTACCCCTTTTGACTTTACCAGTTTGCTTAATTTTAGTATTCTCTGTTCTCTATACCATCCTAACACATTGACCTTCTAGCGTACGTCATCGCCAACCTTCCACAGTGGGTTCCAATTAGATAAACATTGCATTCTGACACCACGCTGACCCAGCACACCACTGACCATAGCCGGACACCTCGGGACTTCTATAGTCCTGACTTCAGATCGGGGTTATACCTACCCCGGACTCTCGGCTTGTTAGACCACACCCCCCATACAGAGGGGGACGCTCTCACATCCCACCACACAGACACAACACTGGCCTCACAAAGAGGTCCCGAGGAACCATTCAGGGTCCATATCTCCTAAAGTAATTGAACGGTTAGGTAGACGCAAACATCTCTCCATATCGAGCCTCCAACTTACCATCTCTTCGCACCATCCGCATAAATACCATTCGAGACCCGCGCTAGTCCCCCCACGATGTCCACCATCAAAGTCCTCTCATTAAACACAAAAGGACTTAATACCCCCAAGAAGAGGTCACAAGTCCTGACGTACCTACACAAACCGACATCGTCCTCATCCAAGAAACTCACTTCAAATCAGACTCAATTACGAAACTGCACAACCACAGATACCCAACGGTCTTCCACGCCCCCAATCCATATCCAAAGGAGTATCCATACTCCTCTCCAAACACTGTCCCTTCCAGGTCGACCACACCAAAATTGACCCAGACGGGAGATATATCTTCATTAAAGGGAAAATAGCTAACAAACCAGTCACTGTAGCCAATATATATAACACCTCGCAGGTCCCCTTTTTCAGGAATATTAAGGACCAACTCTTAGACTTTCAAAATGGTATGCTGATTCTAGGAGGCGACTTCAATCTCCCCCTCTATCCCTCTCTAGACACCTCGAGCAGTTCTACCTCAATTCGATATAGTGCTCTACATGCCATAAAGAGATGCCTCCTTGAGCTTACACTACACGACTCTTGGCGCACCCTCCACCCCCACACGAGGGACTACACCTTCTTCTCAGCGCCTCACAACAAATACTCCAGGATTGATGCCATTTACATCACTCAAAGAGATCTACCCCTTTTGAGACAAGCGTTGATTGAACCCATGCTCTTGTCTGACCATAATCCAGTCACCATGACAATAGACGTTCTAAAAACACAGACGCAACCTTCAATTTGGAGACTAAACCCCGCCATTCTGACAGATCCGACGACAATACCAAGACTACAGAAACGCCTGCGCCTATTCTTCCAGGAAAGCACCTCCCAAGACACCTCTCCCATGTCCCTATGGCTAGCTCACAAATGTGTGATAAGGGGTGAACTTATGGAAATCGCTGCCGAACACAAGAGAGCCAGACAGGCCCATTTAAACACCCTTATAGACAGGATTTCTTCCCTCGAGCTCTCTCATAAAAAATCCCTATCAGACAATACGTTACAAGAACTCACCGAAGCCAGAGCGGAACTAACTACAGAACTAAACAAACGAACTAAGCGAAACTTCATCCTATCCCAAAAGACGTTTTACGAATTCGGCAACAAGGCAGGGAAAATCTTAGCCAGAACAATTGCGGCAAAAAAAGTTGACAATACCATACATTGCATCACCACCCCGAAAGGAGAAAAACTAACTTCTACCCCGGACATAGCAATGCAGTTTGTTAAATACTACAAACAGCTTTATAATATTCAAGCAGACTCCTCACAACCGAACCCCCCACAGAAACTAGACCGTATTAGATCCTTCCTGCATCAATCGGGGCTCCCCCCTCTATCCACAGAGGAGGCAAGGGACCTTGATAAACTGCTTAAGGAGGAGGAATTACTTCTTGCACTTAAACAAACTAAACCTGGCAAATCCCCTGGCCCTGATGGCCGGACAGGGAGCTACTATAAAGCCCTCATAGACGTGCTGAACCCCCATTTCCTAGCAGCCTTCAATTCACTGGTCCAAGGAATCACACCCCCCCAAGACCTCCTCTCAGCCCACATATCAGTGATCCCCAAACCGGGAAAAGACCCCTCAATCATCACCAATTATCGTCCAATCTCACTCCTAAATGTGGACCTGAAATTATTCACCAAAATACTGGCCAATAGACTCCTCCCTCTCCTACCGGGCTCGATCGCACTAGACCAGATAGGCTTTGTACCAGGTAGGGAGGCCAGGGATAATACCCTGAAAGCAATCAACATTCATCACTGGATCACCACTAACAGCCTGAGTGGCTGCTTTCTATCACTAGACGCGGAGAAGGCGTTCAACAGAGTGGCCTGGGACTACATGGCGGAAACATTGCAAGCTTGGGGCATTAAGGCGCATTTGATGTGGCTCATACTAGCCCTCTACTCTAACCCTTCTGCCAGGGTCCGGGTAAATGGCCACCTGTCGGACGCCTTCTCCATAACAAACGGGACCAGACAAGGCTGTCCCCTTTCACCAATCATTTTTATCTTAACGCTCAAACCCCTTCTACGCAACATTAGACACAACCCTAACATCAAAGGCATTCCAATCGGAGATATAGAAGCCAAAGTAGCCGCTTACGCTGACGACATTCTACTTTTCCTGACAGACCCTCATATCTCCCTACCCAACCTACTCCAGACACTGACCAGTTTTGAATCAATAGCAGGACTAAAGATCAATCTTGATAAGTCAAGGGCCTTAAATATCTCCCTGCCCCCCTGACCTTAAAACAATGCAAATTTAACTACCCTTTCGAATGGAACTCAGACGCCATCACGTACCTGGGGATCCAGCTCCCACACAATTTAGCCGACCTATATACTAAACACGACTTACCTTTATTGCGGTCCATCCAGCAAGACATTAACAAATGGAATACACGCTTACTCTCTTGGTTCGGCAGAGCAGCCACTATTAAGATGAATATCTTACCTAGGATACTATACATAATGCAAGCGGTCCCGATCACCCCTCCTAAGGCCTTCTTTGTGACCTTGAAAAAGACGTGCTCTGACTTCATTTGGGCCAATAAAGCCCCCCGGATAGCGCAGAAAAACGAACACTCCCAAAGGCGAAAGGTGGCATCGGCCTCCCCGACTTCTCAAAGTACCATATAGCCTGCCAACTCACCAGAATAGTGGACTGGCATGTTCACACACGCTCAAAAGCATGGGTCTCAATTGAACAAGCCTTCTCCCCCTCCCCCCTTCATCTTCTCCCCTGGCTACTTGATCCTCCCTCCTCTAGTGGGTGCCCACACCACCCCCTGATCCACCCCACTCTCACAACGCTTAAACGCTGTCAGAAACTCTGTAACATCTCCTCCCCCACTGGCCCTCTCACTCCTATTTCCTTCATCCCTGCCTTCCCCCCGGGCCTAAGCACCCACCTATTACCAGAAATAAATTCAGCCCCTAATCTGCGAGCAGAGTTCTTCTTTGCCAACAACATATTCCTACCCTACAATAAGTTCCTATCGGCGACAGCGAACAACACTTCCTATTTCTGGACATACCGAGAGTTACAACATTTCCTAAACGACCCTAAACACAGAGCTAACTTCACCTGGCCACGCACGGTGTTTGAAGAACTCTGCTCGCAGTCCTCACCTCAAAGACATTTAGTTTCCGAGCTATACTCAATCCTATTTACCAATATAGACATTAAGAACAATGCCCACATAAAATCGTGGGAGAGAGACCTCCACATTGACCTAACTGCCAAAGATTGGGAGTTCATCTGCAAACATTTTCACAAGGGCTCAACCAACGTATCTGCCCAAGAAAATGGGTTTAAAATCCTTTCCAAATGGTACAAAACTCCCCAAGGATTGCATAAAATAAACCCCAAGGTCCCACCAATTTGCTGGCGCTGTGCTAAAGATACAGGATCGTTCCTTCACATATGGTGGTCCTGCCCCATCATCACCCCTTTCTGGTCCGAGGTTTATCGCCTGACAACATCCATCACCTCCTATACGATGGATTTCTCACCTACACAAATGCTTCTCCACCACACCTCAATCTCTCAAAAACACTATCACAAATCCCTCACGCTCCACCTGCTCAATGCAGCCAAAATGACTATTCCCACCCTCTGGCTATCCCCCAAACCACCTTCCTTATGGGACTGGTTTAATAAAATTAACAAAATTGAAGAAATGGAAGACCTAATACACCAAGCCAATGATACCCCCCAAAAATTCCGAACCACTTGGGCCTGCTGGCAGCAGTTCAAAACCTCAGACGAATACGCCTCCCTGAAAAATCCCAACCAAACTAGCTCCCTACCATGAGCACCATAAAATACCAATTGCACCTTGACACCCAGACACTCGAATCACTCTTAGCAACTTCCTTTGAACCAGCTTCTATACCTCCTAATGTCAAAACATAGCCCCACCTAGAGGACAAAGGACTGAGAAAATGCCTGACCCTCATCTCAACATGCAAGGGCCACAGGAGGCTCACACCCAGGGTTCTCTCAGCGGTTACCAGAAGGTGATCCCGCTTAGCACACAGCACACGTATCACTGAAAACCCACTAGTCGCTTAAAACCTTCATACCCGTCTACAATACACACTTCTCTACCCTGTTCTACTGATACCTGCGATTTCTTCGCAAAACACTTGCTGTAGCTGATAACCTCTCGAGAGGAACACCGGGATTGCCCTGACGAGCCCCTCCCCAGTGCCCCTATCCGGCCACGGGTCCCCATGTTGAGTGGTCGGGTAGTCTGGAGGCGTGGGGGGAGTCCCCTCGGGACAACATTTCCCATATGGGATTCCAGACAAGGCGCCCCCAAATTTCCTCCAACAGCCGGCGCCCCGAGATTCTCAGATATCTAAGTCCTCTCCAGAGTCCCCTAAGGACCCTATTTTCTATTTACATACAAATGACGGTTTTGTATCTGTGTTGGAAGATGTATGTATTCCTAATGTACCAATCTCCTATGTAACAATGTTATTTGATGCTGACTTAAATCCTTGTTATTGTAACATGTTTGATAATATACCAATAAACTTGGTTTGGAACTAAAAAATAAAAAACCCAGCAGTGATTAAATACCAACAAAAGAAAGCTCCATGTGTGTGAAGGAAATTAATTTGAGTACAGTGTTGCATGACAGCGCAATTGTCATTCAACGTGTGACAGCGCTGAAAGCTGAAAAATGACTTGGGCAGGAAGGGGATGAAAGTGCCCTGTATTGAAATGGGTAAACTGCATTCATGCAGTCTTTGTTTACTAAAGTGATTTATTGGCCCTGTACCATGTGATTGCTGTGGCCAGTTACAGTGATCACATTAGTTAACAATGGATGCACAAATGAAAGCCTTTGTTTACTACTATCAGTAACCTTTGTTTACTGTGATCGCTGTGATTGGTCACAGTGTTACCAGTAAGTTATATTTGAGATTTAATATCTCTTCATAGATGATATGGGTTAAATGAAAGTTCTTTGACCATAAGTGAAGGCTTCAACACAACAATATAATTTTATTAGTAAATAGTATAGAGATCTAAAGAATCTACAGCAATCTATCTATTATACCTTGCATATGAAGACACACATAGGTTAAACTATAGGAATTGAGTTATATTCCTTACAACAAACATAAATAAACAGTCAAACCCCTAACATATAAGTCCATCAAATAGACCATAGTTACCACACTGTTGCACACAGCAGCCCCTTTCGGCTGGCTATCATTCCAAAAAGAGAGCGTGTTTCCTCCCCTCTAGCCTGGGTATATCATTCTAGGCCGGTGCCTGATTGGTTGGCTTGAATGGCCCTGATTGGTGAGCTTTCCTATTCCTTTATGATTGGCTAATCTTCCATTCCTATAGTTTGCCTAAGTCAGCCCCTTTAATGCAACTACATTTTCAGGGAATTTGAGTAGTGAGGACAAGCTGGCCACCTTCATTGCATATCTAAACGAGGGATCCTTTGTAGTGAGTGTTTATAGAACAAAGGGGTCTGGCTCCCATTGTTTAGACAAACAAGTATAGGCCCAAAGCATCTGCGAAAAGCTTTTTATCTAAAGGCATAGTAAGATATTACCTCTAATATATATATATACATATTTATATATATATTAATAATTACAATATTTTACAGCTGTTACAGCAATTGCATGGTACGGGGCTAAATTCATTGAGGGACCATGTGATCATGGGTCACACTGCTGCATGGCCCCAAGGGCAAGCACTAGCAGCTAGAGTGGGAGGACTTTGGTTACGTCCTTCCAGAATGGTGTTTGTCCAGCACGGCTGTATAAGTAGGTGGTTTTGTAAATGCAGATTCATGCAGATCCTTGTCTGGTTTGGGAAGCATCATAAAAAAGGCTCTGTTTGCTTGTTAGAATCCAAAAGAGTACTGTCCCTTAACACACTCAACAATTTAGGAAGATGAAGGATCAATTGACCAGTACATTTTTTGGTAACCTTTCAGCAAGTTTCATTGCCTTCTCCATCTCCTCTTTGCAAAATTCCCTTTTCATTAAAGTGGTTGTAAACCTCAGACCTCAGATAAAAGCACTAAGTGTTATTTCTGTCTGCTGCTTCGTTCCTCTGCCATCAACATGAATCACTTATGACAAGTTTTCCTGACATCAAGAGAAAAATTGTGACAGGGACAGGGACCTCCAGCTTATTGACCGCTTCAGCTCTGTTCCTATGTGCTGTGTGAAGAAGGCTGTGTCTCTTGCCTTAGAGCAGTGTTAAACCCAACACCAAAAATGTAACATATTGCAGCTTACCAATCATTAGATGTGGTGGCTGCATTCGTTTTCTCTTTAGCCTTTTTTCCCTCTGTTTTCAGCTGATGATCTGTCCAGTAACACACCTCTGGATGAATGAGCACAGGGGGCACAATTGGACAGCAGCATTGTCAGACTGGGAAGAGGAGAGTGTTATATGTATTAGCAGATTTACATACAGTAACAAATTAAATCCAAACTCCAGCTAACACTTTATAAACATATACAGCAAACCAGTTTTTTCTCCTTTTGGGATAAAGGTTTTACATGAATAAATAAAAGCTGATCTTTGTCAGTGTTAAATGGTTTGTCTCATCACTGTAACTGATACATTTTGCTGGAGAGACAGACTTACTGGCTGGATCACCAGTTAAAATAGAAGAAAAAAGCCTAAAAAAAATGAATGCAGTCATTACATCTAAGAATTGGTAAGAACTGGTAAGTTGCAATATAATAAAATGGCCCCTATAATGATGTGTTTTTTGTTCTTTTAGGAGATTTCCTAGTTCTTCTTTTCTCAGCTTGATCAGTTGATCAAATGCCTGTAGCAGTTGGGAGGAAAGCTCCCCTAATGAGTAGAGCCTCCATTTAAAGTAGATCCCATCAGATTCTTAAGGCCCCTTTCACACTTAGTGGATCCGCTCAGCGGGGTCCGCCAGCTCAGCGGGTGATCTCTCCGATGATCTCCGCTGAGTTGGCGGATGACAGCTCCGTCTCTGCACGCTGTGCAGGGAAGGACCTGTCAGCTCCCCGCTGTCCTCTATGGGCAGATCAGATGAAAACGGATCTGCCTGTCAGTTTTCATCCGATCCCATCCAATCCGATTCGATATCACCCATAAGTCTATTTTAGTGGATCTTGATGGATCGGATGGCAGACGAGTGTCAGAGGACACATCTCCGCTGACATCTGCCTGCCCATAGAGGTCTATGGTTGGCCCGCTCAGATCTGCCTGAAAAACGGACAGGTGGATCCGAGCGGTCCGATCGTGTGAAAGGGGCCTAAGGCTCTGAGTAATTATCACAAATGATGAATGATCTGATAATGGAACCTCATTAAGTTTAGCTGATCCATTTCTAGATAATGTAGCATAAACATGGCAATACTACATGCAGTCTGTAGCCATTGGACTGCATTTTCACCAAACATCTGTAAGGCCCTGATAAAATAGCATTTGAGCTAGTTTATTTACAGTTTTGGGAGGATGTTTTAGTTTCCTTTTTGTGGATTTGATCTATCCAGAATCAAATTTAAGGTTGAATTAGAACCTCCTCCAAAAACCAATGAATCCACCATATAAGGAAAAAGTGGTTGAAGTAGTTTATAAAAAGATGGGAGCTGACCATGGTTAGGAGCATAGTAAGATATATAGGTAATCAAAGTGATATATGGGTGATCAAATGATGTGCCTATACCAAAATATCGATCTTCTGGGTTTTGCATGACCTTGGATTGAATAAACACAGAGATTTTTTTTCAAATATGCATATGACAACATCATTAGTTTTATCTTGGGAATTCACTAAAAATGAATGAGAGAACGTACAGTTGTATTGTAAGAGGGAGTTTGTAAAAGTAGAACATCCACTCGCAAAGAAAATTATTGAGGAATTGCTTTCTGTCTGTGAATGAGCAAGTGTAACTCTTATATATTAAGTAATAGTATTTTAACCAATGGATTTTCATGTGTGTGAGCCTTTAGAAAGGAATGAAGGAATACTATTCTTACTCCACTGTAGGATTCGGTTGATGAAGGATGTTAGTAGGGGTCAAAATTCTGCAGGTGAGGCATTCATTGGTGAAAAAAAGCTGAGGAGAGAAATGGATTTCCCCACTTAGTGAGGTAGAAATAAAGTGGAAAAAGGATAGTAAAACAAAAAAGAAAACAAAAAAACTTTGTGCATGTCTTGGAGGAGAATCCCCTCAGACTACCTAGGTTGTGTCCATAAAAATCATTTGGCTTCCTCACTGCCCTGAAGGGCAAAGACCAAGCCAAAAAGATGCATAGCTTCCAAATCCAGCCTAATCCCACTATAGAACATAAATCCCACAACACAAATGAAATCACAATAACAGTTTATAGCTGAAAATTTAAAATGTACCAGTCTTAACCTTTAAATGGTCCTGGTATCAATAAACCCTTTTGCAAGAATAAGGGCATGCAATCCAAATGGATATACTAAATCTTAACATTATATCTTTTCCATCAGAAGTGGTAAATGTTAGCAAAATTAACTCCCAAGTATGAACCATATATGGTAAGATTGAATAAAGACAATAGTCCATCCAGTCTATCCAGTTCAACCTGTGCAGGTGTATGTGTGTATGTGTGTCAGTGTCGATAATCAATTCCCATATCCCTGTATGTTGTGTTCACTAAGATGCACGTGCAAGAGTCCTTTAAAATTATCAATACTCCTCGCTGACACCACCAATTGTGGAAGAGAGTTCCACATCCCTATCGTCCTGACACTGAAACCCCCCTGCGCAGCTTAAGGATAAACCTTCTGTTAATTGTGTGGCCCATTTCCTCTTACACTCCCTGAGACTAAAAAGATTTTTTCCTACGCTGGGATCACCATTGAGGTATTTACATATTGCTATCATATCTCCTATGGTCCATGCCTACAGACCCTAGTTTGTTAATTAAACGTTTATGTGGAACTGTATTGCGTGCTTTTGCAAAATCCAGATACCCCACATCTACAGGCTTTCCCCTATCTAGACGGCAGCTCACTTCCTTGTATATATATATATATATATATATATACACAGTATCTCACAAAAGTGAGTACACCCCTCACATTTTTTAAAATATTTTATTCTGTTTTTTCATGTGACAACACTGAAAAAATTACACTTTGCTACAATGTAAAGTAGTGAGTGTACAGCTGTATAACAGTGTAAATTTGCTGTCTCCTCAAATTAACTCAACACACAGCTGTTAATGTCTAAACCGCTGGCAACCAAAGTAAGTACACCCCTAAGTGAAAATGTCCAAATTGGGCCCAATTAACCACTTTCCCTCCCCGGGGTCATGTGACTCATTAGTGTTACAAGGTCTCAGGTGTGAATGGGGAGTAGGTGTGTTAAATTTGGTGTTATCGCTCTCACTCTCTCATACCGGTCACTGGAAGTTCAACATGGTACCTTATGGCAAAGAACTCTCTGAGGATCTGAAAAAATTGTTGCTCTACATAAAGATGACCTAGGCTATAAGAAGATTTCCAACACCCTTAAACTGAGCTGCATCATGGTGGTCAAGACCATACAGTAGTTTAACAGGACAGGTCCCACTCAGAACAGGCATCACCATGGTCGACCAAAAAAGTTGAGTGCATATGCTCAGCGTCATATCCAGAGGTTGTCTTTGGGAAATAGATGTATGAGTGCTGCCAGCATTACTGCAGAGGTTGAAGGGGTGGGGGGTCAGCCTGTCAGTGCTCAGACCATATGCCGCACACTGCATCAAATTGGTCTGCATGGCTGTTGTTCCAGAGGGAGGCCTCTTGTAAAGATGATGCACAAGAAAGCCTGCAAACATTTTATTGAAGACAAGCAGACTAAGGACATGGATTACTGGAACCATGTCATGTGGTCTGATGAGACCAAGATAAACTTATTTGGTTCAGAGTACAAAGGCAATTGTGTCTTGCCTACAGTCAAGCATGGTGGTAAAAGTGTCATGGTATGAGGCTGCATGAGTACTGCCGGCACTGGGGAGCTACAGTTCATTGAGGGAACCATGAATGCCAACGTGTACTGTGACATACTGAAGCAGAGCCTGCTCCCCTCCCTTCGAAGACTGGGCCACAAGGCAGTATTCCAACATGATAACGACCCCAAACACACCTCCAAGACGACCACTGCCATGTTAAAGAAGCTGAGGGTAAAGATGATGGGCTGGCCAAGCATGTCTCCAGACCTAAACCATATTGAGCCTCTGTGGGGCATCCTGAAATGGAAGGTGGAGGAGCGCAAGGTCTCTAACATCCACCAGCTTCGTGATATCGTCATGGAGGAGTGGAAGAGGACTTCAGTGGCAACCTGTGAAGCTCTGGTGAACTCCATGCCCAAGAGGGTTAAGGCAGTGCTGGAAAATAATGTTGGCCACACAAAATATTGACACTTTGGGCCCAATTTGGACATTTTCCCTTAGGGGTGTACTCACTTTTGTTGCCAGTGGTTTAGACATTAATGGCTGTGTGTTGAGTTATTTTGAGGAGACAGCAACTTTACACTGTTATACAAGCTGTACACTCACTACTTTACATTGTAGCAAAGTGTGATTCCTTCAGTGTTGTAACCTGTCTCTTATACA
>BLSH010106274.1:139919-159495 GCA_018402905.1 Glandirana rugosa
GTCCACACGAAGAGAGGAGAGACCGGTATCTTATTTGGACAGTTAGATTTATTACCTCTATTCATGTCCTCTATAGAACGTCGAGGAACCTGAATTAGAGTAGTAAGTGTGGAGGACGTAGGGGGGAGAGGGGGTGTGGACGTTAAGTCTAGTCTCTCCTAAGCCACGCGGTCCAGAAGGCCTTCGTCTTTTCCTTTTTTCGTGGTCCGGGTCTAACACAATGTGGTCGGACAGACTTTAGGACACGACTGGTCGACCGGGGGTAGAAGTGTTTCTAGAAGTTGTCTAGCGACCTCGACACGCTTCAGGGAAGTACGAAGTTTGCGAGGTGGTAGTAGGGGTAGGGTTTCTTTAGGTTTTAATGTCCTGATTTACTAATGTCCGGACATGTTTACTGCATCGTCCACAGACCTGTTTGCTCTGTAGGCAAACTGAAGAGGATCCAGCAAGGGTCCAGTGATGTCCTTCAGGTGGGCCAGCACCAGTTTTTCAAATGACTACGGATGTTAAAGCCACAGGCCTGTAATCATTTAGTCCTGTAATTTTGGATTTCTTTGGGATGGGGATGATGGTGGAGCGTTTGAAGCATGAAGGGACTTCGCACAGCTCCAGCGATCTGTTGAAGATCTTTGTGAAGATGGGGGCCAGCTGGTCAGCACAGGATTTCAGACAGGCTGGTGTAACACAATCTGGGCCTGGTGCTTTTTTCCTTTTCTGCTTCCGGAAGACCTGGCGCACCGAATCCTCTCTGATCTGAATTGCAGGTGTGGGGGAGAGGGGGGATGCAGGAGGTGTGAATGATGAGATTAAGTCCAAGGAGCTGCAAGATATCTCCTGTACTTATCTCCATTATTTAGATTGACAGGTTTATTCTATGGCCAGAGAGGAGAGAAGCACACAGAGCAGCTATGCCCGTCCCTCTCTTCTGTCCATTCACAGAAGCCTTTGTAGTATGAACACCCTCACAAAATACGAAGCCTTCTGTGAATGGACAGCAGAAGAGAGGGACGGGCATAGCTGCTCTGTGTGCTTCTCTCTGACAGGTTTATTCTATGGCCAGAGGAGAGAAGCACACAGAGCAGCTATGCCCGTCCCTCTCTTCTGCTGTCCATTCACAGAAGGCTTTGTATTTTGTGAGGGTGTGCATACTACAAAGGCTTCTGTGAATGGGCGGGAGGAGGGGTGGGGCGGGCATAGCAGCTGCAGCAACTCTCCTGTTCAAGATGCAGAGCTTGGAAAGGATTGGTGTCTCTCTCCCAGAACTGCAGCAATAGCTGTCTTCCAGGACTACTGTAAAGCTATTGGATATAAATAATAGATCAAGAGGTGTCATGCACCTTTCTGGACTAAAGAAGCATGCCTTCTTTATTTTACAAAGGAGCTGGATTATGGGAGTTCAGCTTTAAGCCAGCCCTGTATAATTCTGCCAATCATCATGCCTCAGCTTTGTAAGCAAGCAGTACAATAATGCAGCGGAGGGGATTGTGTTCTTTAATAATGTCATGAAAAAGATTTTGTAGCAAGTACAAAATTCTTATTTTCTTTATTGCACTTTAGGGGACACCGGAATTGTAGAAACTCTTTAAGTAGTTGGGATGTCCAACCACGTGGTGGGCAAAAGCCACTAAGATATCCAACCAAGTGGAGTTCATACTGCAAGAGTAGCTGAAGGAAGCAACACCTGAAAGAAACCCATCCAATGTGGAAACTGCCACAACCAAGGGTAGGGCACCTAGGATTAACATGGGGCTCCAGTTCAGGAGAGATACCACCCAGGGAAGAAATAGCTACACATAAGATCCTCATCTGTGAATGGAGGACCAACCAACCAACCAACCAACCAACCAACCATCCATCCATCCAAGACAAAAACTAGACCAACAACTAAGGTGGTCAAAAAAAAAATACATGTTTACTGGGATCAGGGCTGGATCTAGCCTATCTGCCATTGGGGTGCATTATAAAATGTCAAAGGGCATAATGTCAACCGTATCACAGATGCAGGGTACCAGTATTCCCCATTCACTCAGCGCAGTGCTGTACCATGAGTCCCAACCCGAAAATAATGTCTGACAGGTAGTGCAGAGGTGGCGCGGGGGGTGAACAGGGAACACTACTATGTAATAGACTGTGATGCAATTAGAAGGATTCAACAGAACCCGAAAAGAAAAGGGAGATGTGCGCCCAGCCGTCCATAGTGTAGTAAGCAAGTTTATTGTAGAGAGGAAAAAAAAAGGTAAACATTGCACTCTCATACAAAAGTAGATAAGAGCGTCGCTCAAATCAGTGTGGAGACGGAAGATCAGAGCTGCAGCAGCCAGGTACTATAGACGGGAAGAACCACCACTTATTGGACACCGAAGACCCCACTGGATGGATGTGTGTGGTTATAAGGGCTGTCAGGAAATGCATTTCGGAAGCTAGAACCCACCACCTTCCTCAGAACCTGTGCTTCTTTATATCAAGTGTCCCCACTTACACCGGGTTTTCATCAAAGTCCCTTATTACATCAAGTGTCCCCTTACATAAACTGTCTTCATCAGAATACCACTTTCAACTGTCTCCATCAGAGTTCTTACATCAAGTGTCCCCATCAGGGTGCCCCCTTTCATCTGCTGTCCCCATTGGAGTACCACCTTCAACTGTCTCCATCAGAGTTCTTCTTACATCAAGTGTCCCCATCAGGGTGCCCCCTTTCATCCGCTGTGCCCATCAGAGTACCACCTTCAACTGTCTCCATCAGAGTTCTCCTTACATCAAAAGTCCCCATCAGAGTGCCCCCTTTCATCCGCTGTGCCCATCAGAGTTCTTACATCAAGTGTCCCCATCAGAGTACCACCTTACTTCAACTGTCCCCATCAGCGTCCCATTACATCAAGTGCCCTCATCAGAATGCCCCCTTTCATCAGCTATTCCCATTAGAGCACCAGCTTACTTCAACTAACCCCTATCAGAGTTCCCCTTACATTAACTGTCCCCATCAGAGTTCCCCTATCAACTGCGCCCATCAGAGTTCCTCCAACATCAACTGTCTGCATCAGAGTAGCTCCTTACGTCAACTGTCCCATCAGAGTGCCCCCTTGCGTCAGGTGTCCCCAATGGAGTACCACCTTACTTCAACTTTCCCCATCAGAGTCCCATTACATCAATTGTCCCCATCAGAGTGCCCTATGGATCAGTAGATGCCCTCTTAGAGACCTTGGGGGACACAACTAAAATGGGTGTGGGGGGGAGGGCACAGCACCCCCCTAAATCCAGGCCTGCCCCAGACTAAAAACAGACCTACTGGGTTGATTTACTAAAGAACCAGAGCTTTGAAAGGAAATATTCACTTCCTGCTGAACCGGCTGAGATTTGAATCGTTAATGGGCAGGCTGAATGTACCAAGTTGATCGATTGATTAACTTGGGTACAACCAGCATGCCAGGTCTTACCTCAAATTATCACTAGCGGCTGCTATAGCCACTAGCAATAATCATTGTCTTCTGCCGGCGGGGGCGGCTTCCTCTGGCAGAAGACAATGGCCTGGCAAGAGGGATCCCTGCATCAGCACTGTCTGTTGATGGGGGAATCAAGCAAATTTCTTTCCTGCAACCCGTGGTTGCAGGAAAGAAATTTGCTCCTTGTATAACCGGTCTTAGTTTTATTAATGTGGTGCAAATTCACTTTGGAAAGAATTCCCAATCGTTTAAACAAATCAGATTTTTTTCTTGCATGTGACTGGATTATTG
This sequence comes from Glandirana rugosa, assembly GCA_018402905.1. Taxonomy (NCBI): domain Eukaryota; kingdom Metazoa; phylum Chordata; class Amphibia; order Anura; family Ranidae; genus Glandirana; species Glandirana rugosa. The sequence goes on from BLSH010106274.1 coordinate 143,651, forward strand.
AGGTCAGCAGTCTACTCACTAAGCTACGTGAAATTTCAATTTGCAAAGTGAATACTCAACCCTGTATCCAATAGCAAAAAAAACCCCAAAACAAACCCATTTGGATAACTGCAGAAAAGGTTAAAGCCCAGCATACCTGACCTTGACTTCAGGAAAATGAAGCCTGGGCACACAGAACATATCCAGGGAAAGACCAACCAGTCAACAGCTCATCCAACAGACAATTCTTAGCCCTGGTTCACATTGGTGCGGCTTTGAAATCGCGCTACTTCAGTGTGATTTGCACCGCCGATTTCACTGCGGCTTGTGACTTAATCTAACAGACGTTTATGCAAATCGCAATGATATCGGAAAAGTAGTGCAGGAACCTTTTTCATAATCGCTGAGTCGTGGTGATATAAACGGTTCCATGGCCGGCAATAGGGTGCGACTTCTCATGCATTTCGGTGAGAACGAGAGCATAAAAGGTATTCAAGGATGCAAGAGCCTTCGCAGCATAAAATGTAAATGGGGAGAAGTAAAAAACCCTTAACTGAAGGGTGCCAACCCTGAATCCTTTTTAGCCACTTCCCACCCAGCCTATAAGAAGATGGCGGCTAGACAGGCCTCTCGTTGATTTGGGTGGACGTCATATGACATCTTGCCGAATCACAGAGGTGCAATCTGTCTGCGTCCACCGGACACAGCCAATGACTGATCAGTGTGATGGCTCGCTGTCAGTACCATGTGACCACTGTGTCCAAATCATTTGGTGGAGGGGGGATTATGGTGTGGGGTTTGAGTTCCAGGGGTTGGGCTTGGCCCCTTAGTTCCAGTGAAGGGAACACTTAAGCCTTGTACACACGGTTCGACGGTTGTATGCAAAATCGATCGTTCGTATGCGTGATTTGAACAGTTGAACATACGACGGTCGTACAAGGGAGTTGTATGAGCAGACTAGAAAACTTGGTCGTACCAACAAGCACTCATATGACCGTTGTATCGTGTGTACAGAGAAGTTGGTACAACAAGTTGTATTGTGCAAAACACGCATGCTCAGAAGTCAGGAACAGCCGCATGCTAATTACATGCTCCTGAACGTTCTTTCCCCAGCTGTACGATCGTGTAGTGCAGTCAGTATGCTAGATACAACAGCCAACATACGATTTGCGATGATCGTACGTACGATCGTCGTCCCGTGTGTACGAGGCTTTAGGCTCCTTTCACACCAAAGCGTTGGAAAAAAGCCTATAATATCCTGTAAAACGCCATGATTTTAGTGTGTGTTTTTGCCACGATTTTGAAGCGCTAGCGCTATAAATAGCGCCCCTCTAATGGCGTTTTTAAAGCGCTTTTCAAGCGCATTTCAAGTGTTTGTGTTTCAATCTTGTGACCTTTCCACAGCCTCAGTACACATTTCATGCGCTATTCAAGTGTCTTTCAATCGCTTAACCATTATTTTCAATGGACATGGGCGTTTTTGAAGCGCTATTTTGAGCGCACAAAAGAAGCTGAAAAGATGCAGCTTGCAGGACTTTTAGCAACGCCTAGCAAGCGCAACGCCTCGGTGTGAAAGCATCCATTGAGATGCATGGGGTGCGCTTTTTATGTGCTAATTTTAGAGCAAAAATGCCTGAAAAACGCCTTGGTATGAAAGGGGTCTTAAGGTGTCAGCATACCAAGACATTTTGGACAATTTCATGCTCCCAACTTTATGGGAAGAGTTTGGGGATGACCCCTTCCTGTTCCAACATGACTGCGCGCCACCGCACAAAGCAAGGTCCATAAAGACATGGATGAGTGAGTTTGGGGTGGAGGAACTTGACTGGCCTGCACAGAGTCCTGACTTCAACCCAATAGAACACCTTTAGGATGAATTAGAGCGGAGACTGTGAGCCAGGCCTTCTCATCCAACATCAGCGCCTGACCTCACAAATGCACTTCTGGAAGAATGGTCAAACATTCCCATAGACACTCCTAAACCTTGTGTACAGCCTTCCCAGAAGAGGTGAAGCAAAGGGTGGGCCAACTCAATGTAGCGCTACCCCCGCAGGAGCCGCTTAAGAAAGTTCAGTGTTACTCTGCCTCTCAACCCCAATAACAGCCTCAGTCCCCTCTGGGATACCTGGCAATAGTGTGAGTGCAAGGCTCAATGAGAAACGCACACTTTATTATATAACACAGATATTGTCTTTACTGTAGTATTTCTGTGGAATAACCATTGGCAATATGTTCAAGGAATACAATAGAAGAACATTAACTGGAGTTATGAGCAATACAGCTCAATAGTACATTTAGGCTGCTTTCAGGGGATTCAGTCCCTTAGAACAACCCCAAGAGCAGAGCAAACCCTTTAACCACTTGCCGACCGTCGATCGGCATCTGACGGCGGCATAGTGGCTCGTTCCCGCAAATCGCCGTCATACGATGGCGGCTGCGGGAACGAGTTTAGTGAGGGCGCGCCCGTGCGCTCACTGTGTCCAGGGGGGGCCAGGGAGCGGGTGCTACCCGCGATGGCCCCCCTGGAGTGAAGGAGCGGAGGTCCGTGTAAGTAAACACGGACCTCCGTTCTGTGAAGGGGGAAGGGCTGTGATCACAGCCTTCCTTTACGTGAAGGCTGTGACCACTTCCCTTCCCCAGCTAGGCAAGCCCCTATACAGTTAGAACACGCCCAGGGAACACAGTTAACCCTTAGCGCGCCCCCTGCAGGTTAACCCCTTCACTGCCAATGGCATTTACACAGTAATCAGTGCATTTTTATAGCACTGATCGCTGTATAAATGCCAATGGTCCCAAAAAAGTGTCAAAATGGTCCGACATGTCCACCCCAATATCGCAGTACAGCTAAAAATCGCAGATCGCCGCCATTACTAGTAAAAAAAGAAACAAAAAATAAAAACCCCAGAAATTAATTCTCATCATCCATAAACACGGCAACTTTTGCGCGAACCAATCAATAAACGCTGATTGCGACTTTTTTAACCAAAATATGAGGAAGAATATAAATCGGCCAAAACCGATGAAAAAAAATGTTTTTTTATATTTTTTTTTGGATTCGTATTTTAGCAAAAAGTAAGAAAAATATTTTTTTTTTCGCAAAATTTTCGCTCTTTTTTTATTTATAGCGGCAATCAGAAATGACGCAGAGGGGATCAAATACCACCAAAAGAAAGCTCTATTTGTGGGAAAAAAAAGAACGCAAATTTCGTTTGGGTACAACGCCGCACGACCGCGCAATTGTCAGTTAAATCGACACAGTGCAGAAACGCAAAAAGTGCTCTATGCCTAAAGTAGGAAATCCTTCCGGGGCTGAAGTGCTTAAATACGTTTTGGCATCTTCAGCTAGCCACTCTCGTTGGTCCACTTAAATTCCTGGGTAGCAGGCCCAAATAACATTAACTGTCCTGGATCATTAAGTGAAGAATGCAAGATTTTCCTCAGCAGGGTGAAAGGCCAATGACCTCTGTATACAGTGTCTTTCTACTTACCGTAAATGGCTTTGTAGCCTGCAGGTACTACAAGTGTCAGCAAGATGACTACAAGCAATGATGTCTGTATAGAAGGTTCAAAATAACTCCGTCTGTGTAGTGTCCTTGTTTCCTGCAAATGGGCAAGAGCCCCCTCACCCAATCCTGCGATCGATCAAGGCCAAAACAAACTTCCTGGGACAGGCATGCTTCCTTGGCAGCGATTGGTCACTTCGCACTGGAACGCTTCTCTGTTGGTGCGGTGTGCCTGGATGTGCACCTGGGATCCTCTCTCTCTCAAGCTGGATGCCCCGACCGGTCCCAGAGGCCTAAGATCGCACGGTGGAAAAACCCAAGAGGCAGCCCCCCTCTCTTAGGTCCTTTTCTCTTCCTCTCCCACGCGCTTTCACTGAATTCTCCAAAGACAATCAAGATGGAGTGTCTCTCCTCCTCTTCTAGAGCATGCAGGGGATTGTAGTTCCATACCCCATACAAAGCTATGGGGACGTCTGGTAAAGGGACTTCATATTCCAAAATGCTTTGCAGCTATTCCTGCAGCTGGTTAAAGCCCCTACGATTGGTTGCTATAACTGTTAATTTTATTGACATTCTCCCTCATGCACAGAGAAACTCAGGAGAGCCACACTGTAATATTCTGCATGAAGTTTCCTTTGAATTACTATGTGCAATGCTCTGCACGAAGTTTCCTATGAATTACTATGTGCAATGCTCTGCATGAAGTTTCCTATGTAATATTCTGCATGAAGTTTCCTTAGAATTACTATGTGCAATGCTCTGCACGAAGTTTCCTATGAATTACTATGTGCAATGCTCTGCATGGAGTTTCCTATTAATTACTATGTGCAATGCTCTGCATGGGGTTTCCTTTGATATACTATGTGCAATGCTCTGCATGGAGTTTCCTATGAATTACTATGTGTAATATTCTGCATGGAGTTTCCTATGAATTACTATGTGCAATGCTCTGCATTTAGTTTCCTTTGATATACTGTGTGCAATGCTCTGCATGGAGTTTCCTTTGAATTACTATGTGCAATACTCTGCATGGAGTTTCCTTTGAATTACTATGTGCAATGCTCTGCATGGAGTTTCCTATGAATTACTATGTGCAATACTCTGCATGGAGTTTCCTATGAATTACTATGTGCAATGCTCTGCATGGAGTTTCCTATGAATTACTATGTGCAATATTCTGCATGGAGTTTCCTATGAATTACTATGTGCAATACTCTGCATGGAGTTTCCTATGAATTACTATGTGCAATATTCTGCTACCAGTGCTACCTATCAGTGCCCATCAGTGCCGCCTATGAGTGCCAATCAGTGCCGTTTATCAGTGTCCGTCAGTGCTGCATATCAGTGCCTGTCAGTGCCACCTATCAGTGTCCGTCAGTGCCGCTTATCAGTGCCGCCTATCAGTGTCCATCATTGCTGCATATAAGTGCCTCATCATCAGTGCCCGTCAGTGCAACCTCATCAATGCCAATCAGTACTGCCTCATCAGTGCCTGTCAGTGCAGCCTCATCAGTGCCCGTCGGTGATGGAGAAAATGTACTTATTTACAAAGTTTTGTGACAGAAACAGTGAATTTTTTTTTCAAAATTTTCAATCTTTTTTTTTATTTGTAGCGCAAAAAAATAAAAAAATAAAAACCGCAGAGGTGATCAAATACCACCAAAAGAAAGCTCTATTTGTGGGGAAAAAATGATATAAATTTTGTTTGGGTACAGTGTCGCACGACTGCGCAATTGTCATTCAAATCGCAACAGCACTGAAAGCTGAAAATTGGTCTGGTAGGGTAGTGGTCTTAGTGCCCGGTATTGAAGTGGTTAAATTACACAATAAAAACCAAGAAAAATGAAGCTGCTGTCAGACATTTACTGCCCATCAATATGAATAGAGCTCATTATTAACCACTTGCTTACTGGGCACTTAAACCCCCCTCCTGCCCGGAGCGATTTTCAGTTTTCAGCGCTGTCACTCTTTGAATGACAGTTGCGTGGTCATGCAGCGTTGTACCCAAACAAAATTGGCGTCCTTTTTTCCCACAAATAGCGCTTTCTTTTGGTGGTATTTGATCGCCTTTGCGGTTTTTACTTTTTGCGCTATAAACAAATAGCAACGATTTAAAAAAAAAAAAACAATATTTTTTACTTTTTGCTATAATAAATATCCAAAAATAAAAAAACAATTTTATTCCTCAGTTTAGGCCGATATATATACTCCTACATATTTTTGGTAAAAAAAAATCGCAATAAGTAATAATATTGATTGGGTTGTGCAAAAGTTATAGTGCCAACAAACTATCAACATTGGTTTATGGCGTTTTTATTATTTTTTTTTACTAGTAATGGCGGCGATCTGCAAATTTTTATCGGGACTGCAATATTGAGGTGGACATGTTTGACGTTTTGATGTTTTTGACACTTTTTTGGGACCAATGGCATCTATACAGCGATCAGATCTAAAAGTATCCACTGATTAATGTGTAAATGTCATTGGCAGGGAAGGGGTTAACACTAAGGGGGCAGTAAAGGGGTTAACTGTGTTCCCTCATTGTGTTCTAACTGTGTGGGGCGGGGCTGATCAGTAGATCTGTCATACCCCCCACCCCCACACAGAGCCATGTTTACATCGCCTCCACACAACTGCCACTCACTGGATATTTTCTCTTTTTTGGACCATTATCTGTAAACCCGAGAGATGGTTGTGTGTGAAAATCCTAGAAATACTCAGACCAGCCCGTCTGCCACCGACGACCATGCCACCTTCAAATTCATTTAAAACCCTTCATCTCCATTCTGATGCTCAGTCAGTCGTCTTCACCACGCTTAGATGCCTAAATGCATTGAGTTGCTGCCATGTGATTGGCTGATTAGCAATTTGTGTTACCAATTGAACAGGTGTACCTAATAAAGTGGCCAGTGAGTATATTTTAGTTAGTAATGGGCCCGCGGTTCGAGTCGAACGTAAGTTCGCCCGTTCGCCAAATTGAGAACATTATGGGGCGTTCGCAGCAACTTTGCCACCGCGGAGCGCCCCATAATGCATTGCGCGCATTGGGAGGGCTCCCGCCATCTGCCCACTGTTTGTTATGACAGTTTACTTATATGGCAGGGTGGGGTCACCTGGTGATGTAAGCAAGCGACCCCGCCCCTTCTGACATCATGTGACGTCAGAGGGGGCGGGTCATGTGCATACGTCACAGAGTGGCCCCGCCTTGCCATATAAATAAAATGCCAACACAAAGAGAGCTCAGTCGGCGGGAGCCCTCCCATGGAGGAGGAGCTGTTGCGTTTTGGGTTTTTTTTCGGGTCCGTCGCTCGCTGTGATTGACGATGGATTACAATGGGGGACACTTATTTATTTATTTAAATAAAGGACTTGTCCCTAATTGTCTCCTGTGTTTTTTTCTTTTTTGACACTTTTGGTGAATGGGTAGGGGTTTGATGTACCCCATACTAATTCACATGGGGGGGGCAGGATCTGGAGGCCCCCTTATTACAGGGGGCTTCCAGATTTCGATAAGCCCCCCACCCACAGACCCCCACAACCACAGCCCAGGGTTGTGGGGAAGGGGCTCTTGTCCCCATCAACATGGGGACAAGTTGCTTTGGGGTGGGGGGGTGCAAAGCCCCCCTGCCCCAAAGCACCCATAAGCCCCATGTTGAGGGCATGTAGCCTGGTACGGTTCAGGAGGGGGGCGCTCGCTTGTACCCCCCTATCCTGGCCGGCCAGGTTGCATGCTTGGATAAGGGTCTGGTTTGGATTTAAGGGGGAACACCACGTAAATTTTTTTAAAAATTGGGCACGGGGTTCCCTTTAAAATCCAAACCAGACCCAAAGGGCCTGGTATGGACTGGGGGGGGGGGGGGGCACAGGCACACCACGCAAATGCTTTCAGTGATTTTTCTGTATATACAACTGGCAATACATTACGGCCGCGATAATAAATGACGATTTTTTCCTTTGGAAATGTCATTTTACTCTGGCTATGTTCTAAACATCACAGAGATGCGTCCTTTTACACACAGACTAAGGGGATCCCCCAGGCACATTATTTAAAGGAATATTTCATTTTTATTGATTCACTTTATTCATTATTAAAATTACTGCTCCTGAAAAAAACGGTCAATTTAAAAACCTTTTTTTTTTGCATTGATACCTGTCCCCTAGGGCAGGACCCGGGTCCCCATACACTTTTTAGGGAAATAACATTGCATATAAGCCTTTAAAATTAGCATTATTGATTTTTCATGTTCAGGTCCCATAGACTTTAATGGTGTTTGGATGTTCGCACAAATTTTTTTGCCTGTTCGCATGTTCCTAGAATCAGACGATACTTATTGGTTCCACCAGAGGGAGCCGTGCCTACATCACGCACATTGCCCAACCTTTATATTGGTATTCATATAAAACATTGCAGAACAACAAAGGATAAAGGCGTTGTGTTGTTGGCGGCGATAGCTGCAGGAAGACGAGGAAAAACCTCCTTCAATAATTGAAAAAGTTTTGACTTCTTTATTTTTTTTTACAGAGGCTAGATAAGAGTTTTGCTTTTCTCTTTGGCAGCACCCCTGTTAGATTTGGATTTCTCTCTGTGTCCCCGTTGTGCAGTTTCCATCACTTCCTGTCTGGTAGTCAGACTGAGCCGTGTCAATCCGGTCTCCTTCCATGGGGTCTATCATGTGTTTTATGATATTTTAATTGGTGATTAATGAAATGGAATACATTATAATGGGAATCAGATTACATAGGAGATTTACTTCTCACTTCCTGTCCTGGTGACCACGCTTCCCCAGACAGGAAGTGAGGGGAACTCTCCAACTGCAACATGGACAATGATAAGAAAACAATGGTGCCAATCCATGGCAGCATAGTACCGCATGTACCACATGTATGCTGCCATGTTGGCACCAGGGACATTTTTTTTTGGTAGAATAGGGGGAGGCGGGAACTCCTGCTAACTCAGTTAAATAAAAGAAAGACAGATGATCTAACCCTCCCCCGCTCTATTTAAAACCGGGCAAATAGGTTTGGGCTTGATATATACAATAAAGTATAGCTGTACCCTTCAGCTAAGCCAATTATGATACAAAACAACACAGTAATATACAATCCAATACACAATGATACCACAATACACAATACAATAATATACAATCCAATAATACCATACTACAATACAATAATATACAATACACAATGATACCACAATACAATACACTAATATACAATCCAATAATACCATACTACAATACAATAATATACAATCCAATAATGATACAAAACAACACACTAATATACAATCCAATACACAATGATACCACAATACACTAATACCATACTACAATACAATAATATACAATCAAATAATACCATAATACACAATACACTAATATACAATCCAATAATACCATACTACAATACAATAATATACAATACAATACACAATGATACCACAATACAATACACTAATATACAATCCAATAATACCACAATACACAATACACTAATATACAATCCAATAATGTTACAATCCAATACAATAATATACAATCCAATAATAATAATACTATACACTAATATACAATAATAAAATACAATACACTAATATAAAATCCAGTGTTAACACAATATAATGCACTAATGTACAATCCAATATACAATAATAATAACATATACTATTATACAATCCAATACACAATAATAATGAAATACACTAATATACAATCCGATACACAATATTAATAAAATACACTAATATACACTCCAATACACAATAATAATAAAATATACTAATATACAATCCAATACACAATAATAATAAAATACACTAATATACAATCCAATATACAATAACAATAAAATATACTAATATACAATCCAATACACAATAATAATAAAATACACTAATATACAATCCAATACACAATAATAATAAAATACACTAATATACAATCCAATACACAATATAATAAAACACACTAATATACAATCCAATACACAATAATAATAAAATATACTAATATACAATCCAATACACAATAATAATAAAATACACTAATATACAATCCAATACACAATATAATAAAATACACTAATATACAATCCAATACACAATATAATAAAATACACTAATATACAATCCAATATACAATAATAATAAAATATACTAATATACAATCCAATACACAATAATAATAAAATACACTAATATACACTCCAATACACAATAATAATAAAATACACTAATATACAATCCAATACACAATATAATAAAATACACTAATATACAATCCAATATACAATAATAATAAAATATACTAATATACAATCCAATACACAATAATAATAAAATACACTAATATACACTCCAATACACAATAATAATAAAATACACTAATATACAATCCAATACACAATATAATAAAATACACTAATATACAATCCAATATACAATAATAATAAAATATACTAATATACAATCCAATACACAATAATAATAAAATACACTAATATACAATCCAATACACAATATAATAAAATACACTAATATACAATCCAATACACAATATAATAAAATACACTAATATACAATCCAATACACAATAATAATAAAATACACTAATATACAATCCCCCTGTCAGAACACAATAGAATAGCAGGGGAGATCGCTGTACTGACATCGAATTGTTAGTACAGCAGCTCCGACCTGAGCTGTCAGTTTTTTTTTCAGCTTGCTGGGTTGAACAACAAAAAAAAAAACTAGTATTGTGTACGAGGCTTTAGGGACCTTAGATTGTTAGCTCCTTGAGGGCAGGGACTGATGTGAATGTACAATGTATATGTAAAGCGCTGCATAAATTGACGGCGCTATATAAGTACCTGAAATAAATAAATAAATACACAAGCATACAATACAATAATAATACTATACACTAATAAACAATAATAATACAATACACTAAAAGTGCTATGCAATACAATAATACAATACACTACACTAATATACAGTATAATATGCAAATAATACAATATTAATACAATACCCAAATATGCAATATATATAATACAATAATAATACATTACAATAAAATACAATACACTAAACATACAATGTACCGATATACAATACAGTAATAATAAAATAAACTATTAATGGAATGCAGTGCACTAATATTCAATACAAAACATTTAAAAAACATGATTTAAAGTAAAATCATCCAAAAATTTACAAGCATATAGCTAACGCAGAGGCTCAATATGGTTCTGTATTAGAAGTTGTTATCAATACAATTGTTCACTTCATTCTGCGCATAATGTTCCAACGTGTTTCGCATAATATCTCTGCTTCTTCAGGGAATTACAATACACATTTAAGAATGATTACATTTCAAGACAAAAAATATTATATATTCAACTATGTTATAGCTTCCAATATTGCTACAATGATTAACAGTCATAAGGATGTGCTCACCAACTTCATCAACCGTATTGGTGTCTGGGCCTCCTATGCAGGAGAAGAAGAGGACATGGGGCTGCTTATTGGCCCACAGTAGGTACCCCCAGGGGACGAACTGGGTAAACTAGGTACTTACTGTGGGCCAATAAGCAACCCCTGGTTCTCTTCTTCTCCTGCATAGGAGGCCCAGACACCTATACGGTTGTTGAAGTTGGTGAGCACAACTTTATGACTATTTTTGTCGTGAAATTTGATAATTCTTTTAATGTGTATTGGAATTATCTGAAGAAGCACAAATATTCTGTGAAACGCGTTGGAACTTTATGCACAGAGAATAAAGTTAACAATTGCATTGATAACAACTTCCAATACACAACCATATTGAGGTTCTGTGTTAGCTATGCTTGTATATGATTGGATGATTTTACTTTGAATCATGTTTTTTAAATGTTTTGTACAATAAAGAATCCATATTTTACTCTAATAATGTGTATGTGTTCACCTCAGTGACAACTCCACACCCTATAAAGTCCTGTCACCATCGGTGTGATTTAGTTCCTCTTTTCTGGTTCTTACAATACAATAACAAAACACTACACTAATTAACAATACACTAATAATACAATACAATGCACTAACATACAATACTATACACCACTATACCACTGATACAAGTCAGTATTCCTTCCACTGTCACCAAAGACATGACACTACTCCTCCCACTGATACCAATGATGGGGCACTATTCCTCCCACTGATGCCAATGATGGGGCACTATTCTTCCCACTGATACCAACAATGGGGCAGTATTCCTCCCACTGATACCAACAATGGGGCACTATTCCTCCCACTGATACCAATGATGGGATATTATTCCTCCCACTGATACCAATGATGGGCACTATTCCTCTCACCGATACCAATGATGGGGCACTATTCCTCCCACTGATACCAATGATGGGGTGCTATTCATCCACCTGATCATCAAGCCTATGGCATGGTTTACTCCCACCAATGCCTGGGCATTTTCTACTTCCAGTGTCTGCAGTCTGGCCCCCATAAAGTGTGAAGAGCAATAAACTGGCCCTTTATTTCAATTTATTTCAATTGGAGAACCCTGCTATACACTTATACACAATACAATACAATGATAATAAAATACACTAATAACACAATACAATAAAGATATGATGCGCTACTAATACAATACACTAATAATAAAATACAATACAATACATTAATAATACAATACAATGCACTAATACCCAATACAATACTGTACACTATTAATTCAATACAACAATAATACACTGCACTAATTTACAATACACTAATTATAAAATACAATGCACTAACATACAATGCAATATACTAATATACAATAAAATACAATTATGATACAATACACTAATAACACAATACTCTAATAATAAACTACAATAATAATACAATACACTAAAATACACCAATAACAATACAATAATAATTCACTGTTTTGCATCAATGTAATCTCTGTATAAGATGACTTTTCTGTCAATGATAAAGATAAAGTCTGGGCCTCCTGGGTGGGTAATGAGAGATTCTGCACAGACCACCCAGGAGGGCACACCGTGTCTTCATCCTCAGGGACACCGGCAATTATTTACCAACAACATGCAAATGTGAAGTCACTCACAGCAACCAATCGGGAATTTACACCCGCTGTCAGGCCGCACTATACCAATCAAGATTGATGATTGATCGGTTGTATTGGTTTACAGCACCGGCGATAAATCTTGAAGATGCGCTGTCATTTTTGGCTGTGGGGTGGCGGGGAAGGACTTTGGATGGAGGGAAGGAATGGAGGGAAAGCTTTTGTATCATTCGGCACAATTAAGGCTTTGGCTGCAGACTTGATAATCTCATTATTTAATTATCTTCAATATCCTTTCAGCTCATTGCTTAATGAGTACAAAACAGGGAGAACCAGCGGGGCTATCCTATGATGTCTCCATTACCTTTTACACCAGGAGTTAAATAGCTACATAGTTAGGTTGAAAAAAGACACCTAGTTCAACCAATAGAAAAAAAGGAAACCTCCATCTACACAATCCTATACCCATGGTTGATCCAGAGGAAGGCAAAAAAAAACCCCAATAAAGCATGAACCAGCAGGGGAAAAAATTCCTTCCTGATCCCCCGAGAGGTAATTGGATATTCCTTGGATCGACTACCCCTGGTGTTATTCCCTATGTAGCCATGTCGCTGACCTCTGAAGAGCTGGTGGTGAACTTCAGGGTCAGGGAGAGCTGACATCGATCCTCACAGTGGGGGGTTACTAGGCATAGTGGGTGCAGATAGAAGAATCAAGTTGAGCACCAGACACTTTGATGATGCAGAACAAACAAGATTTATTTTCTCTTAAAGAACTGGGGAGAGAGGGTTAGGGCCAGGACACCCTTTATGTAAGTGCAAAAACACTTAGCAGACTCTGTGACTCTATGAATGAGATTCTTGAGCTATAAAGTTCCACAGGCTTTCCAGCTGAACTTCGTCTGGCTAGAAGTATTCTCTTGTGTACTGAACTTGTAACTTGTAACTTCCACTCAGATTGATGCACAGACCAAACTTGGTATCCCCGTCAGCGGTGGCTCCTCTGAAAAAAAAATAAAAATAATATGGTGTGCCGGTATATGACTGTCCCGACTTTTTAGGAGATTTGCTCTCAGCTGACAGCAATTCCTAAAGCCCATTGGTCAGCCATTAAAGTGCATAGATGTGCGCCAGGAAGGCACACATCTATACACTGATTGGCTCTTGCCTCAGTCACTGTGCTCCAGACAGTGACTGATTGGTCAGGAGAGGGGGCAGGACTGGCAGACGTGCTGGTGCTTGGACTGCACGCACGCCTGTGATCCCGCCGACCGAGGGAGAGAGAGAACAGACTGATGAGTCCCTCTGAGGTAAGTACTGCTGGGCTCTGTAATACCTGTGTACTGACAATAACTGTGTACTGGCTGGCGGCAATACCTTTGTACTGGCAATTACTGTGTACTGGCTGGTGGCAATACCTTTGTACTGGCAATAACTGTGTACTGGCTGGTGGCAATACATGTGTACTGACAATAACTGTGTACTGGCTGGCGGCAATACCTGTGTACTGGCTGGTGGCAATACCTGTGTACTGGCAATACTTGTGTATTGGCTGGCGGCAATACCTGTGTACTGGCAATACCTGTGTACTGGCAATACCTGTGTACTGGCTGGTGGCAATACCTGTGTACTGGCAATACCTGTGTACTGGCTGGCTGCCATACCTGTGTACTGTCTGGCTGTAATACCTGTGTACTGGTTGCATACTGTGTTACTGGCTGCAATATACCCCACCTGTGATGCTGAGCTGTATACTCCTGACACAATATGTGGAATACAGGGGACGGAGTGGGTGGATTCTATAAGGGGTGGGGCTTATGAGAAGTAGGAGGGGTCAAAAAGGAAGGGCGGGGCCTAGCACCCCTACATCCTAAAAGTTCACCAGCCGCCACTGATCCCTGTTGTACAGATCTGGCTTCTGCCTCACAGCCTCCCACTGTAGCTTCATGAGTTTACACTCACAGTCTCTCTATAAGACTCCTCAGGCTCACAATGCCACTGGGTTCCTTGTACTTCACTGTATTTCCTGAGTGTCCTCCACGCCAACCTCCAGGGTTCCCTCCTCGGCTCTTCAGCCCAACTGCGGAACTCTCTCTCTCTCTCTCTCTCTCAAGCGTCCCTCTATCTTGCTGGGTTCCTAGCTTGGCTTCTGCTGAGATTTTCCCACTTTTCCTCTGGCACCGATACGTGAAAAAGGCTGCTCTGGTACTCTCAGTCTCTGAAATCTGAGCGTCGTCCCCTGAGGGGCGACAGTTTCCCCTTTACCTCTGGCGCTGGTTCAAGCTTTGTCTCCGGTGACAGGAATGGTTGTCCTCCACTAGCAACTCTGTCTTTCACCTCCGACAAAGAGGGGTTCTCTGGCCGGTAGAACCCATGCAACTCGGTTAGACTTCTGACATGAAGCCCCTACCCTCTGCTGCTGGACCTGGGTAGGCCTCAGACTGCCTAGCAACCAGGAGCTCCCGGATAGGCCCCAGGCTTCTGGCCTAGCAGCTGGGAGCTTTAACACACGTTCACCAGACAGCTATCCAGGTGGCAGAGAACAGCGATCACCTAACTCCTCCCGAATATATAGGCTCTCCCAGCAGGCCATGAAGCCCAAGAAAACCCCCACCCATTGGCTGGAGCAGCCCACCATTCATATTCCAAGTTCATGCACACCTTGTCATTCCAATGCCATCAGCAGTAGTGCCACCCAATGGTAGAGGAAAGAGATGCACCAAGCCCAGAGTTAGGAAAAGAGTCAGAAGATCTGCTAATAATTTGACCAAGCCATTTACCGCCCAGCAAACTAAATTTAACAGCACCCCCACTGTAAACCAGGGTGCTACAGCTATGTTAATATCTAGTTATATTTTGTGCATTTAGGAAGGAATCCAGGCATTTTTTATCAATCTACTGAGCTGGCCTGGACCAGCGCTTAAGGGAGTCTATTCCACATGTTCACAGCTCTTACTGTGAAGAAGCCATTCCATATATGGAGGTTAAATCTCTTTTCCTCCAGACATAAAGTGTGCCCCCTTGTCCTCTGTGATGACCTTAAAGTGAATAACTCAAGTTCGCTACTTGCAGGGCCGGTGCAAGGTTATTTGCCTACATAGGTGAAGAGGGTTTTTTCTAGGACAAGAGGGGGCAGTGGGACAAGACAAGGGCAGTGTGACAGGAGGGGAGCAGTAGGACAAAAGGGGGCAGTGGGATAAGAGAGGAGAATGTGGCAAGAGGGGGCAGTGGGACAGAAGAGGAGAGTGTGGCAAGAGGGGGCAGTGGGACAGGAGGGGGTT
>BLSH010106274.1:160934-171794 GCA_018402905.1 Glandirana rugosa
GGACGTTCCTATGTCGCTTTCCGCCTCACCACCCAGGGTCCACCCACGTCCCTCCCCGGTCCCGGGCCACAGTCCGTCCGAGACCAGTCCTTACCACGGTACGTAGGTCGACACGCGGACAGGAGGGGGGCAGCAGGACAGGAGGAGGGCAGTGGGACAGGAAAGGGGCAGAGGGACAAGAGGGGGCAGCAGGACATGAGAATGGCAGTGAGACAAGAAGGGAGCAGCGGCACAGGAGGAGGGCAATGTCACTCTGATCACACACACCTTGGGAATGACCGACCCTCCCAAATCTCAGCTGTCCTGCAGTGGCTCCTCCAGGCAGGCAGGAAGATACCTCCACCAGGACCTCCAGTGGCAGCTGCAGCAAAGAGTGGGGGAGCTTCTCCATCCTGACCTCCTCCTTTTCTCGCTCCTTCTCGACGGGGCCCTTTATTGGTACCCCCTGGCCTGACCCACCCCGCACAGCTGGATGCATGGCACCATTCCTGACCAGAGCCTGCCTGACACCGGGCCCTGGCCCCTCCCTGCACCCACCTGGGACCCACCACTCCGCCTTTCGCTGTATCCTTGCAGGTCCACTCTGGCAGCAGAACATGCACACCGCCCCGCCTGCGCTAGGAGGGGGTGAAAGGAGAATGGCAAAGGGTGTTGAGGAGGGTGAAGGTCCACTTTAATATACAATTTCCTATATGCCCTTCCTAGTGAAGACCAACTCAAGTCATCAAGCAGCCCATAATGGATATTATAGCTGTTATCCGGTTACTATAGGCGACCCCCATTTTCTTTCTCTGAATTTTTGTAAGTAGGAACCATTGCTCGATGACTTTATAAGAGGCCTCATCTAGTTGCTCGAAGTTCCCAGTCCCCAGGCCTTTTTTGTGGGATAATGAAGTCGTCAAAGTTTGGCTGCAACCTGCGGCTCTCCGCATTCAACTCTTCCTTTGACCGCAGCTCAATTTGTCCCATGATTACTGTTCCGTTACATCAAAAGGATGTTGAGACGGCCTGCAATACAGCCTGTTGTTAGGTGCCCAGTGTCTGCGAAGTACCAAGTGGATTTTCGTGGAGCCCGCTGTTTTGCTAAGAATTTTCCCCAGTGATGGTATTTCAGATTAGGCGTCCCATGAATTTGGCCTGATTGAATCCGCCTGATTGCTCTTTCACTCAAGGTTACACGCAGAGCGGCAAAATTTCCTTTGGCATCTGCTAGTTAACGGCCCAAACTGCTGTGTCACATTTTTATTAAAAACAACTTTATTAGAGAGAAAAATCAAGCAACAAGTGAAGAAAATTAGTGATCTGCAGATGATATTCAGAAAACGTTGCAACATAAATTATGAAGTATTTCTCTTTTAATTTTTATAACACCAACAGCCAGATTCTGCAGGCCTCTTCTAGGGATCATGGGTGTTGGTGTAAGTGGGAGGAATAGTGCCCTATCATTTATGTCAGGTAGAGGAATAGTGCCCCATTGTTGGTGTCAGGTAGAGGAATAGTGCCCCATTGTTTGAGTCAGGTAGAGGAATAGTGCCCCATTGTTGGTGTCAGGTAGAGGAATAGTGCCCCATTGTTGGTGTCAGTAGAAGGAATAGTATCCCACCATTGGTGTCAGTTGGAGATATACCCCATCATTGGTGTCAGTGGAAGGAATAATTGGAAGGCATAGTTTCTTATTGTTGGTGTCAGTGGGAGGAGCAGTGCCTTATCACTGGTGTTAGTTGGATGAATAATGCTCCAGCATTGTTGTCAGTGGAAGGAATAGTGGGTCATTGTTGGTGTCAGTGGAAGGCATAGTTTCCTAATCTTGGTGTCAGTGGGAGGAGCAGTGCCTTATCACTGGTGTTAATGGGATGATTAAAGCTCCAGCATTGGTGTCAGTGGAAGGAATAGTGTCCTATTTTTGATGTCAGCGGTAGAAGCAGTGCAACATCACTGGTGTTAGTGGGGGGCATAGTGACCCATTGTGTTAGTGGGGGGCATAATGCCCCATTGTTGGTGTCAGTGGGAGGAACAGTGCCCCATTGATGGTGTCAGTGGAAGGAATAGTGTCCCACCGTTGGTGTCAATGGGAGGAATAGTGCCTCATCATTGGTGTTAGTGGGAGGAATAGTACCCCATTGATGGTGTTACTGGGGAGGAATAGTACCCCATTTATGGTGTTAGTGAGAGGAATAGTGCCCCATCATTGGTATCAGTGGGAGGAATAGTGCCTCATCATTGGTGTCAGTGGGTGGAATAGTGTCCCATCATTGGTGTCAGTGGGAGGAATAGTGCCCCATCATTGGTGTCAGTGGGAGGAATAGTGCCCCATTATTGATGTCAGTGGGTGGAATAGTGCCCCATCATTGGTGTCAGTGGGAGGAATAGTGCCCCATCATTGATGTCAGTGGGAGGAATAGTGCCCCATCATTGGTGTCAGTGGGAGGAATAGTGCCCCATCATTGATATCAGTGGGTGGAATAGTGCCTCAAGGGTACGATAAAGGTAAGCAAAGGCTTGTATCTGGCCCCTGAGTTGGGAGAAGCAGAGTAATTAGCAAGAAGAAGAGCAATGAGTAGAGTGGGAATGTCACCTGGACCCTCATGGGAAACCTAGGGCTTCAGCCAAGATTATGTGATTGTTCAGTGATTCGGCCTTCCTTTTTAGGGGACCTCTCTGTTCCAATAGTAATGGTTGTGTGACTATGATGACACCCAATCTCTGGTGTAGGAGAGGTCAAGGGTCGTCATGATCACAAACACCAAATGTGAAGAAAACGTTTTTTCCTGTAGAATTATGACTTGTAAAAGACACAAATGTTTTTTTTTCTTCCAGTGCAGCTATAAAGTAAATATATGAAAAAACAGAAATGTCAGCATGTAAAGCAGAATGCGCTTCAGCTTTAATGAGTAAAGCACTAGCCATCACTTTTCTTTCCTGTGCAACATTCCCCTTGATCCTGAGAGTGTTACTGTTCCCGTTTGAGGCTGATAAAGTTGTTAAAAGCTTTTTGAAATTGAAAGAGCATTGCCACCCTTGACCATGCTGCGCAATGACGCAGCCGCTCCCCTTGGCATAGCAGCATGGTCATTTGGGAAGAAGATGATGGTCACGCTCACATGGGAGCGTTACTCCCTATACTGCCCCTTTGTCCTGCTGATTGACATTCTCTGCATCCTACCATTAGGATAACGAGTCTAGCTGTGAGGTGTTATGTCAGCAAAAGCATCCTTGTTAAACTTCGCCAACTGCCCTTAAGCCAGCCATAGGTGGTGCGATTTTCTTTCCTGCTACCATGAGTTGCAGGAAAATTCTTCCCACTGACCACCAATGTAAGGAGCATTCTTCCTACTGACCACCAATGTAAGGGACATTCTTCCCACTGACCACCAATGTAAGGAGCATTCTTCCTACTGACCTCCAATGTAAGGAACATTCTTCCTACTGACCTCCAATGTAAGGAGCATTCTTCCCACTGATCACCAATGTAAGGAACATTCTTCCCACTGATCACCAATGTAAGGAACATTCTTCCCACTGACCACCAATGTAAGGAACATTCTTCCCACTGACCACCAGTGTAAGGAGCATTCTTCCCACTGACCACCAATGTAAGGAGCATTCTTCCCACTGATCACCAATGTAAGGGACATTCTTCCCACTGACCACCAATGTAAGGAGCATTCTTCCCTCTGACCACCAATGTAAGGAACATTCTTCCCTCTGACCACCAATGTAAGGAACATTCTTCCCTCTGATCACCAATGTAAAGAACATTTTTCCCACTGACCACCAATGTAAGGGACATTCTTCCCACTGATTGCCAATGTAAGGGACATTCTTCCCACTGACCGCCAATGTAAGGAACATTCTTCCCACTGACCACCAATGTAAGGAGCATTCTTCCCACTGACCACCAATGTAAGGAGCATTCTTCCCTCTGACCACCAATGTAAGGAACATTCTTCCAACTGATCACCAATGTAAGGGACATTCTTCCTACTGACCACCAATGTAAGGAACATTCTTCCCTCTGACCACCAATGTAAGGAACATTCTTCCCTCTGATCACCAATGTAAAGAACATTTTTCCCACTGACCACCAATGTAAGGGACATTCTTCCCACTGATTGCCAATGTAAGGGACATTCTTCCCACTGACCGCCAATGTAAGGAACATTCTTCCCACTGACCACCAATGTAAGGAGCATTCTTCCCACTGACCACCAATGTAAGGAGCATTCTTCCCTCTGACCACCAATGTAAGGAACATTCTTCTCACTGACCACCAATATATGGGACATTTTTCCCACTGACCCCCAATGTAAGGAACATTCTTCCCACTGATCACCAATGTAAGGGACATTCTTCCTACTGACCACCAATGTAAGGAACATTCTTCCCTCTGACCACCAATGTAAGGGACATTCTTCCTACTGACCACCAATGTAAGGAGCATTCTTCCCACTGATCACCAATGTAAGGAACATTCTTCCCACTGATCACCAATGTAAGGAGCATTCCTCCCACTGACCACCAATGTAAGGAACATTCTTCCCTCTGATCACCAATGTAAGGATCATTCTTCCCACTGACCACCAATGTAAGGAACATTCTTCCCACTGATCACCAATGTAAGGAGCATTCTTCCCACTGACCACCAATGTAAGGAGCATTCTTCCCACTGATCGCCAATGTAAGGAACATTCTTCTCATTGATCGCCAATGCAAAAAGCCTTTTCTCAATTACCCCCAATGGACTTATTTCAGCAGGGGATCCCTGATACCTGCAAATTGTTTCATTGGTTCCTCCGGGGGGGAAAAAGATTGAGAACGGTGAATTAAACAAAACTTTCCTTTAATTCGTGATTCTTTTGTTTAGGAAACAAATGATTTTAACAAAATGTCCACTAGATGTCCTTCTAGGTCTCCTTTCTATCCTGGAAAACCATTTCCATGGCAGCTGAGACCGCAGGAGGCAATCCAACAGTGAACAGCTTGTATTTGAGTAGCTTTTTTTTTTTTTAAGATTATTTATTAAAAAAAAAAAAAAAAAATCCCCCATTTTTTTAAGCACACACCATTCACCGCGTTGTCATAGTGACGGCATTTTCTTTGCCCAAGAATACCTAAATATTAGCTCTTTGCTTTCAAATGCGGTCTCCAGATGTGACACAGGAAACACTGACTACACAGTTTGAAGAATGACAATCATGATTGAAAAGGGAATTGGAGGCTGCGAAGGTTTTAACCTTTCATGCAAATACCTAGCTGCTGTTTCTCCTCATTTGTATTTATTATCATCTGTTTAAGGGTTTGGGAAAAGTAGAAAGAAGAGAGCTCTTAGAGATGCATTTATTTACCGCTATGTAAACGGCAGCGGCGCCACCGGTTTAATATTTGCCACAATGCGTGAGCGCGACGGGAGGGATGAATAAAATATTTGTCCGGGTTCTACAGATCAGATAAAAGGAAGTCTTTGCTTTTAAATGGAGCAGTGAACTCATTAGGTGCAGTTGGCTTTGAGGAACCAATGAATGTAGAATCCAGGAGTCAGGTCACTATTGGGGAAATACAACAAAACTTAACTCAAAATTGCCTGACTTCATCTAAAATTTGATGGTAGCTGTTGCCAACTTGACCTCAGTTGCTAGGAGAAAGTGAGGGGATGGGGATGAGTCCATTGGAAGAGAACCTCTCTCCATTGGCCTCCAGCACTACGTGATAGTGTGCTAAAAGGTGTCCCCCTTTATCATTTAATAAAGTTGGGACACAAACTTGACCTGGGCTGCTCGAAGAACACGTGGGGGATGACCCACTGGATGGGATCCTTCCAACTTGAGGTGTTTTGGGTGAACAGAAGGAAAAGAGCACCAACATTGGCTATCCTTTTATAAAATTTGATGGTAGCTCTTGCCAACTTGACCTCAGTTGCTAGGAGAAAGTGAGGGGATGGGGATGAGTTCATTGGAAGAGAAACTCTCTCCATTGGCCTCCAGCACCAGGTACGCGATAGTGTGCTAAAAGGTGTCCCCCTTCATCATTTCATAAAGTTGGGACACAAACTTGACCTGGGCTGCTCGAAGAACACGTGGGGATGACCCTACTGGATGGGATCCTTCCAACTTGAGATGTTTTGGGTGAACAGAAGGAAAAGAGCACCAACATTGGCTATCCTTTTATAAAATTTGATGGTAGCTCTTGCCAACTTGACCTCAGTTGCTAGGAGAAAGTGAGGGGAGGGGAAGAGTCCATTGGAAGAGAACCTCTCTCCATTGGCCTCCAGCACCAGGTACATGATAGTGTGCTAAAAGGTGTCCCCCTTTATCATTTCATAAAGTTGGGACACAAACTTGACCTGGGCTGCTCGAAGAACACATGGGGGATGACCCTACTGGATGGGATCCTTCCAATTTGAGATGTTTTGGGTGAACAGAAGGAAAAGAGCACCAACATTGGCTATCCTTTTATAAAATTTGATGGTAGCTCTTGCCAACTTGACCTCAGTTGCTAGGAGAAAGTGAGGCGATGGGGATGAGTCCATTGGAAGAGAACCTCTCTCCATTGGCCTCCAGCACCAGGTACGTGATAGTGTGCTAAAAGGTGTCCCCCTTTATCATTTCAGAAAGTTGGGACACAAACTTGACCTGGGCTGCTCGAAGAACACGTGGGGGATCACCCTACTGGATGGGATCCTTCCAACTTGAAATGTTTTGAGTCCATTGGAAGAGAACCTCTCTCCATTGGCCTCCAGCACCAGGTACGTGATAGTGTGCTAAAAGGTGTCCCCCTTTATCATTTCATAAAGTTGGGACACAAACTTGACCTGGGCTGCTCGAAGAACACATGGGGGATGACCCTACTGGATGGGATCCTTCCAACTTGAGATGTTTTGGGTGAACAGAAGGAAAAGAGCACCAACATTGGCTATCCTTTTATAAAATTTGATGGTAGCTCTTGCCAACTTGACCTCAGTTGCTAGGAGAAAGTGAGGGGATGCAGATGAGTCCATTGGAAGAGAACCTCTCTCCATTGTCCTCCAGCACCAGGTACGTGATAGTGTGCTAAAAGGTGTCCCCCTTTATCATTTCATAAAGTTGGGACACAAACTTGACCTGGGCTGCTCGAAGAACACGTGGGGGATCACCCTACTGGATGGGATCCTTCCAACTTGAGATGTTTTGAGTCCATTGGAAGAGAACCTCTCTCCATTGGCCTTTCAGCACCAGGTACGTGATAGTGTGCTAAAAGGTGTCCCCCTTTATCATTTCATAAAGTTGGGACACAAACTTGACCTGGGCTGCTCGAAGAACACGTGGGGGATCACCCTACTGGATGGGATCCTTCCAACTTGAGATGTTTTGGGTGAATAGAAGGAAAAGAGCACCAACATTGGCTATCCTTTTATAAAATTTGATGGTAGCTCTTGCCAACTTGACCTCAGTTGCTAGGAGAAAGTGAGGGGATGCAGATGAGTCCATTGGAAGAGAACCTCTCTCCATTGTCCTCCAGCACCAGGTACGTGATAGTGTGCTAAAAGGTGTCCCCCTTTATCATTTCATAAAGTTGGGACACAAACTTGACCTGGGCTGCTCGAAGAACACGTGGGGGATCACCCTACTGGATGGGATCCTTCCAACTTGAGATGTTTTGGGTGAACAGAAGGAAAAGAGCACCAACATTGGCTATCCTTTTATAAAATTTGATGGTAGCTCTTGCCAACTTGACCTCAGTTGCTAGGAGAAAGTGAGGGGATGCAGATGAGTCCATTGGAAGAGAACCTCTCTCCATTGTCCTCCAGCACCAGGTACGTGATAGTGTGCTAAAAGGTGTCCCCCTTTATCATTTCATATAGTTGGGACACAAACTTGACCTCGGCTGCTCGAAGAACACGTGGGGGATGACCCTACTGGATGGGATCCTTCCAACTTGAGATGTTTTGGGTGAAAAGAAGGAAAAGAGCACCAACATTGGCTATCCTTTTATAAAATTTGATGGTAGCTCTTGCCAATTGACCTCAGTTGCTAGAAGAAAGTGAGGGGATGGGGATGAATCCATTGGAAAAGAACCTCTCTCCATTGGCCTCCAGCACCAGGTACGTGATAGTGTGCTAAAAGGTGCCCCCCTTTATCATTTCATAAAGTTGGGACACAAACTTAACCTGGGCTGCTCAGAACACATGGGGGATGACCCTACTGGATGGGATCCTTCCAACTTGAGATGTTTTGGGTGAACAGAAGGAAAAGAGCACCAACATTGGCTATCCTTTTATAAAATTTGATGGTAGCTCTTGCCAACTTGACCTCAGTTTCTAGGAGAAAGTAAGGGGATGGGGATGAATCCATTGGAAAAGAACCTCTCTCCATTGGCCTCCAGCACCAGGTACGTGATAGTGTGCTAAAAGGTGTCCCCCTTTATCATTTCATATAGTTGGGACACAAACTTGACCTCGGCTGCTCGAAGAACACGTGGGGGATGACCCTACTGGATGGGATCCTTCCAACTTGAGATGTTTTGGGTGAACAGAAGGAAAAGATCACCAACATTGGCTATCCTTTTATAAAATTTGATGGTACTCTTGCCAACTTGACCTCAGTTGCTAGGAGAAAGTGAGGGGATGCAGATGAGTCCATTGGAAGAGAACCTCTCTCCATTGTCCTCCAGCACCAGGTACGTGATAGTGTGCTAAAAGGTGTCCCCCTTTATCATTTCATATAGTTGGGACACAAACTTGACCTCGGCTGCTCGAAGAACACGTGGGGGATGACCCTACTGGATGGGATCCTTCCAACTTGAGATGTTTTGGGTGAAAAGAAGGAAAAGAGCACCAACATTGGCTATCCTTTTATAAAATTTGATGGTAGCTCTTGCCAATTGACCTCAGTTGCTAGAAGAAAGTGAGGGGATGGGGATGAATCCATTGGAAAAGAACCTCTCTCCATTGGCCTCCAGCACCAGGTACGTGATAGTGTGCTAAAAGGTGCCCCCCTTTATCATTTCATAAAGTTGGGACACAAACTTAACCTGGGCTGCTCAGAACACATGGGGATGACCCTACTGGATGGGATCCTTCCAACTTGAGATGTTTTGGGTGAACAGAAGGAAAAGAGCACCAACATTGGCTATCCTTTTATAAAATTTGATGGTAGCTCTTGCCAACTTGACCTCAGTTTCTAGGAGAAAGTAAGGGGATGGGGATGAATCCATTGGAAAAGAACCTCTCTCCATTGGCCTCCAGCACCAGGTACGTGATAGTGTGCTAAAAGGTGCCCCCCTTTATCATTTCATAAAGTTGGGACACAAACTTAACCTGGGCTGCTCAGAACACATGGGGGATGACCCTACTGGATGGGATCCTTCCAACTTGAGATGTTTTGGGTGAACAGAAGGAAAAGATCACCAACATTGGCTATCCTTTTATAAAATTTGATGGTACTCTTGCCAACTTGACCTCAGTTGCTAGGAGAAAGTGAGGGGATGGGGATGAGTCCATTGGAAGAGAACCTCTCTCCATTGGCCTCCAGCACCAGGTACGTGATAGTGTGCTAAAAGGTGTCCCCCTTTATCATTTCATAAAGTTGGGACACAAATTTGACCTGGGCTGCTCGAAGAACACGTGGGGGATGACCCTACTGGATGGGATCCTTCCAACTTGAGATGTTTTGGGTGAATAGAAGGAAAAGAGCACCAACATTGGCTATCCTTTTATAAAATTTGATGGTAGCTCTTGCCAACTTGACCTCAGTTGCTAGGAGAAAGTGAGGGGATGCAGATGAGTCCATTGGAAGAGAACCTCTCTCCATTGGCCTCCAGCACCAGGTACGTGATAGTGTGCTAAAAGGTGTCCCCCTTTATCATTTCATAAAGTTGGGACACAAACTTGACCTGGGCTGCTCGAAGAACACGTGGGGGATGACCCTACTGGATGGGATCCTTCCAACTTGAGATGTTTTGGGTGAACAGAAGGAAAAGAGCACCAACATTGGCTATCCTTTTATAAAACTTGATGGTAGCTCTTGCCAACTTGACCTCAGCTGCTAGACGAAAGTGGGGGGGGGGGGGAGTGAGTCCACTGGAAGAGAACTTCTCTCCATTGGCCTCCAGCACCAGGTACAAGATAGTGTTCTAAAAGGTGTCCCCCTTTACCATTTCAGAAAGTTGGGAGGTGAACTTGACCTAGGCTGCTCGAAGAACATGGATAGGATCCTTCCAACTTGAGATGTTCTGGATGGGCAGAAGAAATAGAGAACCAGAATTGGCTATCTTCATATTGATGGTAGAATTGAACATACATATGTTGCGCTCGTGTGTAAATATTCATGTAAAAAATATAAATTATAAACATAGAAAAATAGTCCACAGTGAAAGATGTTGGTGAGAAACAAATCAGTTTCCTTAGTAGTGCTCCACCACACCATTGACCGAGCGTGCAACATCTCCACCAATCACGATGTGCCCTTACCAAAGCCCCTGGACCCCCTATTACGGGGGGGTCAGGGGACACTTGTGTGGATATCTGGCTTCCACTCAGCCACAGGGGTCGATGTCCTTAACGTCACCTCCCGGAAAAGCCACCAATATGATACACTCGGTAAGGATGAGAGAATCACAATAGTGTGATAACGTTTGAAATTGAGTTTCATATAAAAGTAATGCACTTACATCAATCCAAATCCAATACGCTGACGCAAAACTTGTATGGAAATACTGGCAACTTGAAGACAACACTTCCGCCCTATCGATTTCGTCCAAGGAGGACTTCGGACTTCTTCCGGGGCATGGGGGTAGCTTTTACCAACTTGACCTCAGCTGCTTGGAGAACACAAAGCATTGTGTGTGTGTGTGTGTGTGGGGGGGGGGGGGGGGTGATCCCATTGG
>BLSH010106274.1:171804-183086 GCA_018402905.1 Glandirana rugosa
GGTGATCCCATTGGATGAGAACCTCCCAACTTGAGAAGTTTTGGATGAACAGAAGCAATAGAGTGCCAAAGTTAGCTACTTTCATATAAAAATTGATGGAAGCTCTTGCCAACTTGACCTCAGCTGTTCAAAGAACACAAAGTGGGGGGATGAACCCACTGGATTGGATCATCCTAATGGGAGAAGTTTTCGGTCAACAGAAGAAAATAAGCACCAAAATTGGCTATCTTCATATTGATGATAACTCTTGCCAACTTGACCTCAGCTGTTCAAAGAACACAAAGAGGGGGGATGATCCCACTGGATGGGATCATCCTAACGTGAGAGGTTTTGGGTCAACAGAAGAAAATAAGCACCAAAATTGGCAATCTTCATATAAAAATTGATGGCAGCTCTTGCCAACTTGCATAGCTCCCAACTGTCCCTCATTTAAGACTGTCCCTCTTTTGGGATCCTGCATACAGTGTAAAACTGCAATGCATAGCTCTGAAAGTGGTCCTAATTGGACCCCAGCACCAGCTTAAAAATGTGCACAGAAAAATCAAGTATTTTAAATGCTAACTTGCAGTATTGTTCCCTTACATAAGCATTTGTTTTTATTTTGATGACTTGCAACGTGCCTCTGAACTTGCTGCGGAATTGTCAGTCCAGAAAGTGTCACTCACCGAACATGCCCCCTCCCCCATCATGCCAGGGATCCCCCCTCTCTCTCTTTCGGTTTATGGAGCGGGCACACGCCGTGCTGGAGGAATCAAGCAGACACACACACTAGTTCCGCGTGGTAACATTGGATAGATCCACTAAGAATTGATAGGATAAGTGTACCTTAAAGCACCCTTATTGAAGTTAAACAGAGCGTAATATACTATTGGCTGTGGTTATTTTTGATCGGCCCAAAATAGGCCCAGCCCTATAGGAGATACCAAGGTTTGATCTGAGAGAGTTACCTCTATCGTGTATTAAAGAAAGACCATCAAGATCCCTAAGAGCCTCAAGGCAGGAAGGGGGGTCACCATCATTTTGGGACACCCCAATATATACGCTGAATAAAACACCCACATGGCGAGCTGAGTTACCAGTGTGTCCCCATACCTGACAAGTGCAGCCGTGGGTCGGCGGGGGTGCAGCCCCTTGGATTGGCCTCCCAGGGAGTTCCCCTGGGAATCGAGGGGGTGTGGGGGTCCTGCACTTGGGAATAGAAACGAAGCTCCTGAAGAAGTGACTCGTCGTCACGAAACATGTTGAGCAATCCACCCGAGTGATCTACTGGAAATTGGACAGTCAAGTGAATTATACCCTTGGAATAGGAATCTACCAAAAGCTGCTAGAGACATATGCTATGCAGTTAGCACCACATGTTATATTATAGGATTGTATGTTCTCATGGGTATCACATGTACTGTCCGAAATAGTTCTTTTAATACGTCTATGTTTGTTAGAAGGCATATCTAATTTTATGTAGATCAATAAAATGTTATATTTTTACAATATCTGTGTACGTGCCGATAAAGTCCATTAGTATTGTTCCAAATCCAAGTTATACCCTCCCCCATCATGTCATAGCCCTCTACTGGAAGTGTCTTATTACTGTCTGTGTTGGCCCAGCTCCTCCACCTCCACCCTCAACCTTAAATGTAGACAGGGCCACAATCAGAAACTATGGTGCCATGTACAGCTTACCTGACGGGCCTCAACATCTGAGGGGCAGCAGCAAAATCCATGGGGGAAGTTATCCAGACACAGAGGCCCATGGTGTCAGCAGGAGCCCAGCTCTTCAGGAGGAGAAGAGGCGCTCCAGCAGGTGGACTGACGCACAGTGGGCGAGGAGCAGAGTTTTCTTCTCCAAAGTTTTGGGTAGAGTGAATTCAGGACGCCGTGTGATGGAAAAATCACAGATAAAGCAGAAGGAAAGGAGCGCGCGGTGAAGCCATGAAATACAGCCGGGTATGGCAGAGAAATCAGCAGCTCAGGCTGAGTTATAAATCTGTGCTGGAGGACTCCATATATTTTATTGCAACAAACCCGTAACTTGAAATGTCATTGCTTTGTTACAGTAAAACATTTATAGCATTTGAAAAACGGTTCTGCCAGCATTGTAAGAAAATAAAAACCTCAAGTGTTCAATAGTTTCCGGCAGTAGCCATAGACATACTGTGCTCATGTATGAAATGTCTTATAGGGTCAGTTCACCATTGCCAAAACGCTGCCTAAACAGGTAAAAAAAAAAACTGTGCAGCTTTGACTAAAGTTGAAGAATGCCCTTGCTATAGGTGTTGGCCAAAACTCCCAGAGATGGCATCATCCTGTCCTGCCTTGTTGCTAGGGTGTTGCTAAG
The DNA here is from genome assembly GCA_018402905.1 of Glandirana rugosa. Classification (NCBI taxonomy): domain Eukaryota; kingdom Metazoa; phylum Chordata; class Amphibia; order Anura; family Ranidae; genus Glandirana; species Glandirana rugosa. The sequence continues at coordinate 174,140 of BLSH010106274.1, forward strand.
ACACTCCCAGCCGATTTAAACCCCCCTGCGCTCTCTCTCCCATGTCACAGTAGCTCTGACCTCAGTGATGCTGTGATCGAGGAGATAGTGGACCACACATGTGGGGGGGTTTGAGAGCTTGCTCTAGTGATGATGGGAGGGAGCAGTAAAGGCTGGGAGTATCTTAGTGTAGCACCCTCTAGTGTGTGCTACTGGAAGTGGTAGTGTAAAAAAATTTACCTGACTCATGTTACACCCTGTGAAGTCTTAATTGGGTCAAGATTCACTAAAGTTCAGGGCTGGGTGACTCATCCTGGCAGCTCTCTGGTGACACCCCTTGGTGTCTGGAAGGTTGGAGAATATTTTAGAGTTAGAGGGTGAGGGTTAGGAGGAGCTTCCATGAATATTTATGGAGCTTCAGCCAATCCCCAGAGGTGGGCTGGCAGGGGGCTGAGACAACCCCATACAGTGCCTTGAAAAAGTATTCATACAACTTGAAATTTTCCACATGTTGTCATGTTACAACCAAAAACTTAAATGTATTTTATTGGGATTTTATTTGATAGACCGACACAAAGTGGCTCATAATTGTGAAGTGGAAGGAAAATGATCAATGGTTTTCAAACTTTTTTACAAATAAATATCTCATAAGTGTGGGGGTCATTTGTATTCAGCCCCCTTTTACTCTGATACTCCTAACTAAAATCTAGTGGAACCAATTGCCTTCAAATACATCTGTTCTGTGAACAAACAGCATCATGAAGGCCAAGGAACACTCCAGATAGGTCAGGGATAAAGTTGTGGAGAAGTGTAAAGCAGGGTTAGGTTATTAAAAAAAATACCGCAAGCTTTAAACATCTTATGGAGCGCTGTTCAATCCATCATCAGAAAATGGAAAGAGTATGGCACAACTGCAAACCTACCAAGACATGGCCGTCCACCTAAACTGACCGGCCGGGCAAGGAGAACGTTCATTAGAGAAGCAGCCAAGAGGCCCATGGTAACTCCGGAGGAGCTGCAGAGATCCATAGCTCAAGTGGGAGAATCTGTCCACAGGACAACTATTAGTCGTGCTCTCCACAAATCTGCCCTTTATGGAAGAGTGGCAAGAAGAAAGCCATTGTTGAAAGAAAGCCATAAGAAGTCCTGTTTGCAGTTTGTGAGAAGCCATGTGGGGGACACAGCAAACATGTAGAAGAAGGTGCTCTGCTCAGATGAGACCAAAATTCAAGTTTTTGGCCTAAAAGCAAAACGCTATGTGTGGCGGAAAACTAACACTGCCCATCACCCTGAACTCACCATCCCCACCGTGAAACATGGTGGTGGCAGCATCATGGTGTGGGGATGCTTTTCTTCAGCAGGGACAGGGAAGCTGGTCAGAGTTGATGGGAAGATGGATGGAGCCAAATACAGGGCAATCTTAGAAGAAAACTTGTTAGAGTCTGCAAAAGACTTGAGACCGGGGCGGAGGAGGTTCACCTTCCAGCAGGACAACGACCCTAAACATACAACCAGAGCTACGATGGAATGGTTTAGATCAAAGCATATTCATGTGTTAGAATGGCCCAGTCACAGTCCAGACCTAAATCCCATTGAGAATCTGTGGCAAGACTTGAAAATTGCTGCTCACAGACGCTCTCCATCCAATCTGACAGAGCTTGGGGGATTCTGCAAAGAAGAATGGGCAAAAATGTCCTCTCTAGATGGGCAAAGCTGGTAGAGACTTCCCCAAAAAGAAAAGGCGGTTCTACAAAGTATTGACCTGGGGGGGGGGGTGGCTGAATACAAATGCACCCCACACTTTTCAGATTATTATTTGTATAACAATATGTGAAAACCATTTATCATTTTCCTTCCACTTCACAATTATGAGCTACTTTGTGTCGGTCTATCACATAAAATCCCAATAGAATACATTTACGTTTTTGGTTGTAACATGAAAAAATGTGGAAAATTTAAAGGGGTATGAATACGTTTTCAAGGCACTCTAAATAGACATGTGCTATGCCAGCAGGGGGAGTCAGGTGTAAGATGGAGTGCTGAGGAGAGGCTGTCGAAGGCCCTCGAGGAGACCCCCCTGCCGAGGAGGGGTGATACCTCCGGCTGGAGGCTCGGAATAGCTTGCCTAGAAGAATCCCACCACAGGAGGCAGAGTTGGAGGAGAACCTTCAGGAGAGGCAACGGAACAGAGCAGACAGCGAGTAGAGATCAATACTGAGCAGCGAAAACACAAGGGGAGAGGCTGTGAGCTGTAACAGTGCTCTCTGAAGAAAGCAGTGGGCTTAGTCTTCGTCCTTGCCCTGGGGAATCTCCATTGAAGTGTGACAGTCGGGCAGGACTGGGGCAGAAAGGCAGTCGGGAGTATTGGGAGGAAGATCAGCCAGGAGCGGCTGGTGGCAGCCAGATGGGCTAGCATTTTTCTGCAAGCAAGGGGAGCTGGAATCAGTGGCCACAAGGGAGGCGAAGGAGGAATGTCATGCTGTTTGCTCTTCTTTGTCAAGGGATTGAGAGTCCCTGCCTGTAATGGGCCTTTGCTGAGCCAACAACAAAACTGTTAGTTCTCTCAAGAAAGAGCAGAAGGTGCTTTGCTGAGAACACCAAGCTTGTGCAGGAGGAAAGAAAAGTGGGCTTTTTCTAAATAGGGGGAATTGTCCTTTTGTTCATAGTTCTGGACATTTGGGCAACCCATAATTCCCTACCCCATCCAAGTTATCAACCCCTAATAAAACAAGCCAAAAACGTATTTCTGAGTTTGTGGGTCACAGTAATGCACTTACTTGTGCTCTCCTATGAGCCAGAATCAGCCGCTGTCAGCTAACGTCACAGAGCTGCCCCAGACTCTAGAAGGATCCCGTTCATATTGTCGGGATCTGCTCTGTTGGCTGATTGACAGCTGGCTCCGGCTCTCAGCAAGCTGTTGAGAGCCATCACCAGCTGCGCCCACCCCATCTCCAGCCTAGTAGTCTAGTGGAGTTGCAGAGCAGAGAGCAGTGACTGACAGTCACTGCTCTCTCCTCCAGGAAGACAGAGAACTGAGTGTTCAGCAGTCATGTGATTGCTCAATGCTCCGTCTAAGCAAGTGATTGCTTGGCTCTCTGTCTTAGAGCTGCTGGGGAGAAGGCAATTGCAGCATCACACCAAGAACTCAACACTTCTGCTTTAAAACTGAAATCTGATGTGGGAACGCAAAACTTTACCCCCATTCCCTATAGCTAATGCCAGAATAATTAAAGAAAAACAAACTGGAAATACTCTACTAAATCCATTACTCTATGATCAAATGAATCAAGTCTTCTCTCTTCTAGACTGTCAATCAGGAGTGTCCTCCATGCCCATGTCTTGCCTGGTATGTATGTAATGTTTGTATGAAATGTTCTAAAGCTGAATGCCAGCCTGAACTTTACCCCCATCCCCTCTAGCTAATGCCCAAACAATTAAAAAAAAACCTAAAGGCCCCAAATACTCAACAAAATCCATAATTCTGTGGTCACATGACCCAAGTCTTTTATCTTCTAGACTGCAGATCGGGAGTGTCCTCCTATGAGTGCCCATGCCCTGCCAGGTAGTGTAATGAAGCAAAAATGTAAATGGTCCAGATGCAACTTTATTCCAAGAAAGGTGAGAGAGACAATCGGAAGAGCAGCCAATACGTTTTGAGGGTCCAATGGTCTGATTGTCTCCTTTGGATCTACCACTAATGAATTGGTGCATATGGGTTTATCCTCATAATGGTGTTAATGGAGCTGGGGAAGACTGTCCATGGATTGTGCATGCTATCATTACAGATTGTATATTATATACTTGAGTTATACACATATACATTTTGAGATACATTTTATTTGCATAACCAATTTGTTCAATAGTTCCCAGCGCAATAAAGTATCCATAGCATGCTCATTTATAAAATGTTCTAAAGCTAAACTCCAGCCTGAGACCCCCCCCCCAACACTAAACTTAACCTCCATCCCTTTTAGCTAATGCCCCAGTAATAAAAAAAATAAATAAAAATAAACCAAAGGCCCCCAAATATGCAACCAAAACCATAATTCTGCGGTCATATGACCTGAGTCTTCTCTATACCAGACTACAGGTTGGGAGGGTCTTTTTTATGGGTTCCCATGTCCTGCCTGGTGGTGGAATGTTTATAGGTTCCCATGTCCTGCCTGGTGGTGGAATGTTTATAGGTTCCCATGTCCTGCCTGGTGGTGGAATGTTTATAGGTTCCCATGTCCTGCCTGGTGGTGGAATGTACCATAAATGTAAATTGAAGCACACCACTGATAAATGGTTCATATACAACTTTATTCCAGTAAAAATCAGAAGGACAAACAGGGGAGTAGCTAACGTGCTTCGGGGGTCCAGTTGTCTGATTGTCTCCGTTGGCTCTACCACTAATGGATTGGGTGTGTATGGGTTTATCCTCATAATGGTGTTGGTGGAGCTGGGGGAGATTTTTCAGGGATTGTACAATCAGATTACAGATTATATGGCTTAAGTTATACACATATTCATTTTTAGATACATTTTATTGCACATGGGGTAACACCTTTGCCAAAAGCATGCTCACCAATGCTCAGGACCAGGCGGAGACATCGGTCATGTGAAGAATCAAACTTTAAGGCAGTCCCGCGACTCATGACTGCAGCAATATTGTACAGAGTTCTTCCATAAGATGTTTTGTCCCCTGTAATGACACACTTAAGTAGATGTACACTATCTTACAAAAGTGAGTACACCCCTCATATTTTTGTAAATATTTTATTCTATCTTTTCCTGTGACAACACTGAAGAAATGACACTTTGCTACAATGTAAAGTAGTGAGTGTACAGCTTGTATAACAGTGTAAATTTGCTGCCCCCTCAAAGTAACTCAACACTCAGCCATTAATGTCTAAACTGCAGGCAACAAAAGTGAGTACACCCCTAAGTGAAAATGTCCAAACTGGACCCAAAGTGTCAATATTTTGTGTGGCCACCATTATTTTCCAGCACCGCCTTAACCCTCTTGGGTGTGGAATTCACCAGAGCTTCACAGGTTGGCACTGGAGTTTTCTTCCACTCCTCCATGACGACATCACAGAGCTGGTGGATGTTAGAGACCTTGCTCTCCTCCACCTTCCGTTTGAGGAGGCCCCACAGATGCTCAATAGGGTTTAGGTCTGGAGATGCTTGGCCAGTCCATCAGCTTTACCCTCAGCTTCTTTAGCAAGGCAGTGGTCACTTGGAGGTGTTTGGGGTCGTTATCATGTTGGAATACTGCCTTGCTGCCCAGTCTCCGAAGGGAGGAGATCATGCTCTGCTTCAGTATGTCACAGTACATGTTGGCAATCATTGTTCCCTCAATGAACTGTAGCTCCCCAGTGCCGGCAGCGCTCATGCAGCTCCAGACCATAGCACTTCCACCAACATGCTTGACTGTAGGCAAGACACATTTGTCTTTGTACTCCTCACCTTGTTGCCGCCACACACGCTTGACACCATCTGAACCAAATAAGTTTATCTTGGTCTCATCAGACCACAGAACTTGGTTCCAGTAATCCATGTCCATAGTCTGCTTGTCTTCTGTTTGAGGGCTTTCTTGTGCATCATCTTTAGAAGAGGTTTCCTTCTGGGATGACAGCCATGCAGACCAATTTGATGCAGTGTGTGGCGTATGGTCTGAGCACTGACAGGCTGACCCCACACCCCTTCAACCTCTGCAGCAATGCTGGCAGCACTCATACATCTATTTCCCAAACACAACCTCTGGATATGATGCTGAGCACTGCACTCAACTTCTTTGGTCGACCATAGTGAGGCCTGTTCTGAGTGGAACCTGTCCTGTTAAACCACTGTATGGTCTTGGCCACTGTGCTGCAGCTCGGTTTCAGGGTCTTGACAATCTTCTTACAGCCTAGGCCATCTTTATGTAGAGCAACAATTATTTTTTTTCAGATCCCCAGAGAGCTCTTTGCCATGAGGAGCCATGTTGAACTTCCAGTGACCAGTATGAGAGAGGGAGAGCAATAACACCAAATTTAACACACCTGCTCCCCATTCACACCTGAGACCTTGTAACACTAACAAGTCACATGACACCAGGGAGGGAAAATGGCTAATTGGGCCCAATTTGGACATTTTCACTGAAGGGTGTACTCATTTTTGTTGCCAGCAGTTTAGACATTAATGGCTGTGTGTTGAGTTATGTTGAGGGGACAGCAAATTTTCACTGTTATACAAGCTGTGCACTCACTACTTTACATTGTAGCAAAGTGTCATTTCTTCAGTGTTGTCACATGAAAAGATAGAATAAAATATTTACAAAAATGTAAGGGGTGTACTCACTTTTGTGAGATACTGTATGTGTTGCATTTGGAGGGACAAACAGAGCTGTTGCCCATCAGTCCAGCGTACCTCGGTTACCTCACTCCCAGTAACAGAATGGGGTCCCGCCAAGCACATAGCAGGCCCCATGCCTCTTTCCTTACTGTACCTAGTGATCAGGCCTTAGATCTCTGTGACATTAGTCTGCTCCTGGTGACTCGAGTAGACAGACAGCTAGGAAGGGAGTCAGGGCACCTCTACTGGAGGACTAATCATCTAACCAGGTAGCATGCCAAACAACTGTTTGCTGTAGCTGTTCTTCTGTGTGGTTACTCATGGCAAATATCTCCTCTTCTTTGCCTTGCACGTTACCCATTTGTAGTGATGACCTACCCCATAGTGCTTTACAGACCCAGGTTCTTTATGAATATGCCAAGACCCAATATGCAACCCATAAATTAACTTCAGACCAGACTCAATGCAGTTGAAACAACTTTACTGAGAGTTCAGTAGAGCATGAATAACATGCATACACGTTCTCAACCTAATTACATTTAGCTAAGGCTGCCCCAGGTTACCTGAACAGGTGAGGTATTATCAGGAATAGTCCATTCTTGGAAAGGCTTGTGCAGAGAAGTCCATGTCCTTGGGATGTATGGGTGAGTAGGCATCCAGTGCTGGGCCAGAGGTCCCAGAAGACTCATGCAGATGTCCTGCCTTCTCTTTTATACAACATGGGAGGGAGGCTGGACCCCCGCAAAAAGCCAGAAAGTGCTCTCTCTAAGTCTACTCTGGTTTAAAATGATAAAATGAGCTTACTAAAAGTAAAATCAACTTTTTATATTATACAAAATTTGAATAAAAGGATAAAAAAGGTGTAAATTCAACTGTTCGGTTTATAAAGGTAGAAAAACATGACAGTCTATCTTATAAGTGTCGTCTACCAATGTCTGAAAAAAAAAACACCTCTAGCAGATGCCCCCATGTATTGCACTGGTTGTAAACTTGGCACCTTTGGAGGTTTCCACCAGCTTCAACCCACAGCAATCTGCCACCCACAGATTTGTTTGATTCTCAGTTTCAAGTGACCAGATAATGGAAATTGTGGTGGAAATCAATCAAAAACACTGCACTGCCAGTCTAAATGCATTTTCAGTTGAACTTCCTACCAATTTTAATCATTTGGTCGCAAAAAAAAAAAATGGTAGAAAACGTGGGTGGTAGATTGTTGTGGTTGAAATCCAATGGAAAGCTTAATATTTGCCAACAAAATTGCCCAGGGGGAATGACCAGCAGAATACAAAATAAAACAAAGCAGCTGACTGGTTGCTAAATGCAAAACATATAGACATTTCTGACAATTTTAGGCATGAAACTTGCTTTTGGATTCTGGCAAGTAGAGTGTGCATATGCTATCAATGATTGTAGCAGTTCATTTTAAGAACCAAACAGAGAGACTGCTGACCTCACACAGATATGTTACAACACTCCCAGAACCCTACCAGTACTTCTAATGGCAATTGCAGAATTTCTGCTAGGATCTCCTGAATTCCTGCTTGGACTTCTAATGGTATTCTCAGAATCTCCACCGAGACTTCCAATAGTACTCACAGAATCCCTGCCGGGATTTTGAATGGTACTCTCAAAGTCTCCACCTGGACTTCCAATGGCACTCACAGAATCCCTGCAAGGACTTTCAATGGTACTCACAAAATATCTGCTGGGAATTCCAATAGTAGTCTCAGAATCCCTACTAGGACTTCCAATGGAACTCTCAGAATCTCCACTAAGACTTCCGATACTGCTCACAGAATCCCTGCCAGGATTTTCAATAGTACTCGCAGAATGCCTGCCAGGACTTCCAATGGTGCTTACAGAATCCCTGCCAGGACTTCCTATGGCACTCACAGAATCCCTGCAAGGACTTTCAATGGTACTCACAAAATATCTGCTGGGAATTCCAATAGTAGTCTCAGAATCCCTGCAAGGACTTTCAATGGTACTCACAAAATATCTGCTGGGAATTCCAATAGTAGTCTCAGAATCCCTGCTAGGACTTCCAATGGAACTCTCAGAATCTCCACTAAGACTTCCGATACTGCTCAAAGAATCCATGCCAGGATTTTCAATAGTACTCGCAGAATGCCTGCCAGGACTTTTAATGGTGCTTACAGAATCCCTGCCAGGACTTCCTATGGCACTCACAGAATCCCTGCAAGGACTTTCAATGGTACTCACAAAATATCTGCTGGGAATTCCAGTAGTACATAGTTACATAGTTACATAGTTAGTCAGGTTGAAAAAAGACACAAGTCCATCCAGTTCAACCAAAAAAAAACAAAAAACATTTATATATATATATATATATATATATATATATATATATATATATACACACATACTTCAGGATCGTCCCTAAGACTCTGAAATGAACCATTTCAACTAGGTCCCACTTAGGCTAACGGAGAGCACCTTAGTCCTTCCTTAAAAAAGGGGGCAATATCGTTTAACCTAGTAACCGAAACGACCCCAAAAAACGGAAGGAGACCTAGTTGAGACCCACTTCCTAACATATACCCTAATAAACCAACACATACATATACACATACACACATATATATATATATATATATATATATATATATATATATATATATTTACAAAA
>BLSH010106274.1:205175-216103 GCA_018402905.1 Glandirana rugosa
ACCCGACGTACCAGCTCAGCGGTCTTCTTTCGGTAATGATGCGTTTACGGTTTGATAACTGCATTCATCTTGCCATCAGTTTTGACCAAATTTCCTGTGCCTTTGTAGCTCACACATCCCCAAAACATCAGCGATCCACCTCCGTGTTTCACAGTAGGAATGGTGAACCTTTCATCACAGGCCTTGTTGATTCCTCTCCAAATGTAGCTTTGAGTTGTGACCAAAAAGCTCAATTTTGGTCTCATCACTCCAGATGACTTTGTGGCAGAAGGTTTGAGTCTTGTCTCTGTGCTGTTTGGCGTATTGTAAGTGGGATACTTTGTGGCATTTGCGTAGTAATGGCTTTCTTCTGGCGACTCGACCATGCAGCCCATCTTTCTTCAAGTGCCTCCTTATTGTGCATCTTGGAACAACCACACCACATGTTTTCAGAGAGTCCTGTATTTCACCTGAAGTTATTTGTGGGTTTTTCTTTGCATCCCAAACAATTTTCCTGGCAATTGTAGCTGAAATTCTAGTTGGTCTACCTGACCGTGGTTTGGTTTCAACAGAACCCCTCATTTTCCACTTCTGGATTAGAGTTTGAACACTGCTGATTGGCATTCTCAATTCCTTGGATATCTTTTTATATCCCTTTCCTGTTTTATACAGTTCCACTGCCTTTTCCCGCAGATCCTTTGACAATTCTTTTGCTTTCCCTATGACTCAGAATCCAGAAACGTCAGTGCAGCAAGTGGATGAGAGATGCAAGGGTCTGTCAGAAGTCCAGAAACTCAATGACCTTTTATACACACTCACTAATTACAAGCAAACAGATCACAGGTGAGGATGGTTACCTTTAATAGCCATTCAAACCCCTTTGTGTCAACTTGTGTGCATGTTATCAGGCCAAAATCACCATGGTATGTAAACCTTTGATCAGGGTCATTTGGGTAGTTTCTGTTGTCATTATGATTTAAAAAGAGTAAACACAATTGATTGATAATAAATGGCTTCAGCCAAACGCCAACCATGAGTGAAAGAAATGTTTTTGTTTTCTGATTCATATTCTCTGAAAAATGGCCAAGAAATCATAAATTCTGCCAGGGTATGTAAACTTATGAGCACAACTGTGCATATATATCTGTTTTATTTTTATTTTTTAAGGAATCTCTAGCATTTTACGGCAATGACTGGAGAATGAAGAACATCTGTCCATCCCGGAAGGCAGTCCACCCGACCCTCATGATGTCATTCCACCGCGGCCCGCACAATCCCACAGGACTGAAACGCTGTACAATGTTTAAAGGGCATCAAAGTAGATGTGAGTGAGATAGGAAGGTGGGGAAATTGGAAAATATTTGACCACACTGGGTTGTGTTTTTATTAAGATAAGTGACAGGAAGTGTCTGGCATTTCCATTTGGAAACATTTAGCGATGGTAAGAAATAATCGGCCCAACTGGACTCGGAGTTCTCTGGTGCCTTTGATGGAGGCGGCCGGCCCTATTAAACTCTTTGACAAAATACACAGATAAAACCTTTATTAGTAGGGCAGAGTATTGGGTATCCGGCCATCTACATTGTTGCACAATTTTTAGCCTTTATGTTTACTGGCCGCAGTGCTGGAGGGGAACGCTCTTTCTTTGAGGGTAACGATCGCTCAATATTCGCCGAGTCTTGTTCACACGCAACTCCACACAGAAATTGTGAATAGGAAGCCTTCTTCAGTCCTGTATGAAGCTGGGGTCAGCAAGAATGTGCAGAAGCCTGAAATATGAGACAGCAATGGTAGCATATTTATTTATTTCTGTCCTTACAGGTTTCCTAGAATGTAGCCTGAAAAAATGCTGATCCTTAATTTATATGCTTGTTAAAATCTGCATACACACTGTGCTATACGTTACATACTCTAGACCTGTGCAATATGCACGCTTTGCTATAGGCTACATCGTCCAAGCTGCTGTAGTTGGTATAATTTTCTATACATTACATTCCCAGACCTGCTGCACTTGGTACACTGTGCTATACATTACATTATAAGACCTGCTGCACTTGGTACCCTGTGCTATACATTACATTCAACAAGCTGATGCACTGGGTACCCTGTGCGATAAATGACATCCTCCAAATTGCTTCACTTGGTACATTATGCTATTCATTACATTCACCAAGCTGATGTACTGGGTGCGCTGTGCTATAAATGACATTCTCCAAACTGCTGCATTTGATATGCTGTGATATATGCTACATTTCACACTCAGGTATGCTGTGCTATAATTTGAATTCCCCAAGCTTCTGCACTTGGTACACTGTGCTGTACTCTACATAGCCCAAGCTGCTATAGTTAGTACAATCTGCTATGCATTACACTCCCCAAGCTGCTGCACTTGGTACACTGTGCTATATGCTACATTCCACAAGCTGCTGCACTTGGTACACTGTGCTATATGCTACATTCCACAAGCTGCTGCACTTGATACGCTGTGCTATATGCTACATTCGTTAAGCTGCTGCACTTAGTGTTCTGTACTATGCACTACATTATCCAAGCTTCTGTACTTAATATGTTGTGCTATACATTACTTTCCCCAAGCTCCTGCACTTGGTACACTGTGCTATGCATTACATTCACCAAGCTGCTGCACTTTGTACACTGTGCTATACATTACAATCCACAAGCTACTGCACTCTGTACACTGTGCTATACATTACAATCCACAAGCTACTGCACTTTGTACACTGTGCTATACATTACAATCCCCAAGCTACTGCACTCTGTACACTGTGCTATACATTACAATCCACAAGCTACTGCACTCTGTACACTGTGCTATACATTACAATCCCCAAGCTACTGCACTCTGTACACTGTACTATACATTACAATTCACAAGCTGCTGCACTGGACATTTTGTGCAATACACTGCATTGCCGAAACTGCTGTACCTGGTATACTGTGCTATACCTTACATTCCCCAAGCTGTTGCATTTGTTATGCTGTGCTATACACAACATTCTCCAAACCACTGAACCCTGTAAATACATTTATACCACTCCGATTTTTTCAAGGAATGTGGAATAGTGCCGGAGGCTCTAATTTGCTTCAAAAAAGGGTGGACTTAGCCCACCCAGTTGTGTGACACTAGTGAATGAATATTCGCTATTGTCTTCCTGATTCTTTTCCCAGCCAATCAGTAAGTGGGTCCTGAGACCTGATTGGCCAAGAGGAGAAGCGATCCTATTGGTCGCCGAGGAGGAGACGCAGGGTAGCTGCCGTGAAGCCAAGGAAGAGGAGACGCAGATTGAAGCCGTCCCCATCCCCCGGTGGAAGCGATGCCTGTGACCTGGATGGGGTAAGTAGGGGGGGGGGGGGTGCATGGCTGGGGACACTGACTATAAAAATCCCAATAGGAAACCACTTCAGACTGTTCATGATTATTGATTATCAGCTGATTTCATTGACTTCTGTATGTACAGTGGGGGAAAAAGATATTTGATCCCCTGCTGATTTTGTAGGTTTGCCCGCTGACAAAGAAATGATCAGTCTGTAATTTTATTGGTCGGTTTATTTTATCAGTGAGAGACGGAATAACAAAAATATCCAGAAAACTGGTTTATATTTTAATGAGTGAAATAAATATTTATTCCGCTATCAATCAGCAAGATTTCTGGCTCCCAGGTGTCTTCTATACAGGTAAAGAGCTGAGATTAGGAGTTCTCTCTTACAGGGAGTGCTCCTAATCTCAGCTTGTTACCTGTATAAAACACTCCTGTCTACAGAATCAATCAATCAATCAGATTCCAATCTCTCCACCATGGCCAAGACCAAAGAGCTGTCCAAGGATATCAGGGAGAAGATTGTAGACCTACACAAGGCTGGAATGGGGGCTACAAGACCATCGCCAAGCAGCTTGGTGAGAGGGGGACAAAACAGTTGGTGGGATTATTCGCAAATGGAAGAAACACAAAATAACTGTCAGTCTCCCTCGGTCAGGGGCTCCATGGAAGGTCTCACCTTGTGGAGTTTCAATGATCAGGAGAACGGTGAGGAATCAGCCCAGAACTACACTGGAGAATCTTGTCAATGATCTCAAGGCAGCTGGGACCAAAGTCACCAAGAAAACGATTGGTAACACTGCACCGTGAAGGACTGAAATCTTGCAGAACCCGCAAGGTCCCCCTGCTCAGGAAAGCTCATGTACAGCCCGTCTGAAGTTTGCTAATGAACATCTGAATGATTCAGAGGAGAACTGGGTGAACGTTTTGTGGTCAGAGGAGACCAAAATCAAGCTCTTTGGCATCAACTCAACTGGCGGTGTTTGGAGGAGGAGGAATGCTGCCTATGACCCCAAGAACACCATCCCCACCGTCACATGGAGGTGGAAACTTTGTGCTTTGGGGGGGTTTTTCTTCTAAGGGGACAACTTCACTGCGTCAAAGGGACAATGGGCGGGGCCACGTACCCTCAGATCTTGGGTGAGAACCTCCTTCCCTCAGCCAGGGCATTGAAAATGGGCCGTGGATATTTGTGGGTATTCCAGCATGGCAATGACCCAAAACAGGACAAGGAAACAAAGGAGCGGCTCAAGAAGAAGCACATTAAGGTCCATGCGTGACCTAGCCAGTCTCCAGACCTTAATCCCATAGAAAATATGTGAAGGGAGCTGAAGGTTCGAGTTACCAAACGTTATCCTCCAAACCTTAATTACTTGGAGAGGAGTGGGACAAAATCCCTCCTGAGATGTCTGCAAACCTGGTGGCCAACTACAAGAAACGTCCGACCTCTGTGATTGCCAACAAGGGTTTGGCCGGCAAGTACTAAGTCATGTTTTGTGAAGGGGTCAAATACTTGCCGACCACCAACCGCAGGTTGACGGCGACAAGGTGGTTCGACATCGCAAAATGGCGTCATACTACGGCGGCTGCGAGATCGAGCACTCACTGTGTCCGGGGGGGGGGCCAGGGAGCGGGTGCGGCGGACTCGATCTCCGCCGGCTACCCGTGATGCCCCCCCCCCCAGAGTGAAAGAACGGAGGTCCGTGTAAGTAAACACGGACCTCCGTTCTGTGAGAGGGGGAAGGGCTGTGATGACAGCCTTCCTCTATATGGAAGCTGTGATCACTCCCCTTCCCATGCTAGGGCAGTCCCCCCACAGTAAGAACACGCCCAGGGAACATAGTTAACCCTTAGAGCGCCCCCTGCAGGTTAACCCCTTCACTGCCAATGGCATTTACACAGTAATCAGTGCATTTTTATAGCACTGATTGCTGTATAAATGGCAATGGTCCAAAAAAAGTGTCAAAATGGTCCGACATGTCCGTCCCAATATCGCAGTACCGCTAAAAATCGCAGATCGCCGCCATTACTTGTAAAATAAAAAATAAAAACCCCAAAAATGAATTCTCATCATCCGTAAATGCGGCAACTTTTGCGCAAACCAATCAATAAACGCCGATTGCGATTTTTTTAATCACAAATATGAGGAAGAATATAAATCGGCCAAAACCGTTGAAAAAAATATTTTTATATATATATTTTTTTTGATTTGTATTTTAGCAAAAAGTAAGAAATTTGTTTTTTTTTTTGCAAAATTGTCGCTCTTCTTTTGTTTATAGCGGCGATCAGAAATGACGCAGAGGCGATCAAATACCACCAAAAGAAAGCTCTATTTGTGGGAAAAAAAGGACGCAAATTTCGTTTGGGTACAACGCCGCACGACCGCGCAATTGTCAGTTAAAGCGACGCAGCGCCGAATCGCAAAAAGGGCTCCGGTCCTAAAGCTGGAAATCCTTCCGGGGCTGAAGTGGTTAAAATGCGAATCAATTTATAACTTTTTTTGAAATGCGTTTTTCTGGATATTTTTGTTATTCCGTCTCTCACTGGTAAAATAAACCGACCAATAAAATTACAGACTGATCTTTTCTTTGTCGGTGGGCAAACCTACAAAATCAGCAGGGGGTCAAATACTTTTTTCCCTCCCTGTAAATAAAAACTCAAAGGGAAATGAGATCACCTAAAATGTCACCTCCTATTCATAGTATGATGATAACTGGAGCAATAATAAATTAGGGTAACTACAATTCTACAATCCTAAATCTCTAAGCCCCCCCACCGAAATTCCAACAATGAACAATTTCTACCAACAAAGGAAGGAGTGATGAATCGGGGGGCTTCACATAAATCTGGATTATCATCTTCAGAGTAAGAAATAACAATTATTTCACATCTTCCTCCTTCCATCCTTTGTATTTAGAATCTGACATGTGATCATCTCCGCCATAATTACCGCGATCATCATTCCTGATATCAGGAGGCCATCAAACACACAATTCCATTGTCACGCCATCATTAGTATTCATTCTAGGAGCGCACGCCTTTATACGCTTTCTAAAACAATCCATAGATTCCATTAATGCATTGAGATAGAATATAAAATATCTGCAAAAAAAAAGATTATTACTTAAAGGGAATCATCATCATTCTATTTTGCAACATATATACACTAATGCCAAAAGTATTGGGACATAGGCCCCTTTCACGCTCGGCGGGAGATCGATCCGATGATCGCCGCTGAGCCCGCAGATGACAGCTCTGTCTCGGCACTCTGTGCAGGGATGGACCTGTCAGCTCCCCGCTCTCCTCTATGGGGAGATCGGATGGAAACGGATCCGCCTGTCCGTTTTCATCCGATCCCATCCAATCCGATCCGCTATCCGTATCACCCATACGTCTATTTTGAGCGAATTGGATGTCAGCGGGCACATCTCCGCTGACATCAGACTGCCTATGTGTGGCCCACTCGGAAAAACTGACAGGCGGATCCGAGCGGTCCGATCGTGTGAAAGGGGTCTTACATGAACTTTAATGGCATCCCAGTCTTAGTCCATAGGGTCCAATATTGGGTTGGCCCACCCTTTGCAGCTATTACAATAATAAGTACTCCCGTGATTGGATGTGATTGGTTGCCATCATCCCAATTATTGAACATGAATTGTAGATTAACCACTTCAGCCCCGGAAGGATTTCCAGCTTTAGGACCGGAGCCCTTGTTGCGATTCGGCGCTGCGTCGCTTTAACTGACAATTGCGCAGTCGTGCGACGTTGTACCCAAACGAAATTTGCGTCCTTTTTTCCCCACAAATAGAGCTTTCTTTTGGTGGTATTTGATCCCCTCTGCGTCATTTTTGATCGCCGCTATAAACAAAAGAAGAGCAACAATTTTGCAAAAAAACCCAAATTTCTTACTTTTTCCTAAAATACAAATCCAAAAAAAAAAATATAAAAAAACATTTTTTTCACCGTTTTTGGCCGATTTATATTCTTCCTCATATTTGCGATAAAAAAAATCGCAATCGGCGTTTATTGATTGGTTTGCGTAAAAGTGGTCGTGTTTACGGATGATGAGAATTCATTTTTGGGGTTTTTATTTTTTTTTTATTTTTTACTAGTAATGGTGGCGATCTGCGATTTTTAGCGGTACTGCGATATTTCAGCGGACATGTCGGACTATTTTGACACTTTTTTGGGACCATTGGCATTTATACAGCGATCAGTGCTATAAAAATGCACTGATTACTGTGTAAATGCCATTGGCAGTGAAGGGGTTAACCTGCAGGGGGCGCTCTAAGGGTTAACTGTGTTCCCTGGGCGTGTTCTAACTGTAGGGGGGCTTGCCTAGCTGGGGAAGGGAAGTGGTCACAGCCCTTCCCCCTCACACAGAGCGGAGGTCCGTGTTTACATACACGGACCTCCGCTCCTTC
The DNA here is from genome assembly GCA_018402905.1 of Glandirana rugosa. NCBI lineage: Eukaryota > Metazoa > Chordata > Amphibia > Anura > Ranidae > Glandirana > Glandirana rugosa. The sequence continues at coordinate 212,917 of BLSH010106274.1, forward strand.
GCTCCGGGGGGGGCCATCGCGGGTAGCCGGCGGCAATCGAAGCCGCCGCACCCGCTCCCTGGCCCTCCCCGAACACAGTGAGCGTGCGGGCGCGCCTCCGGCGGCGCGCTCACTAAACTCGTTCCCGCAGCCGCCGTCGTATGACGGCGTTTTGCGGGAACGAGCCACTTTGCCGCCGTCAGATGCCGATCGGCGGTCGGCAAGTGGTTAAACCTCTAAATAGGGATTTTTTAGGCAATTTTGTTTGGTATTCAAGAGAAAGTTATTGTATAAAAGGATATACTTTATTTGTAAAGTCTAAAATTGATTTTTTTTTTAAGATACTTATGGCTGGAAGTTAGCATTGGCCCCAATTTTGGTGATCTAAGGCAGTGTTCCCCAACCCTGTCCTCAAGGCCCACCAACAGGTCATGTTTTCAGGATTTCCATTGTTTTGCACAGGTGATTTGATCAGTTTCACTGCCTTAGTAATTACCACAGATGATTCATCTGAGGGAAATCCTGAAAACATGACCTGTTGGTGGGCCTTGAGGACTGGGTTGGGGAACACTGATCTAAGGGATGTAGAAGTCATCTTTCCCAAAGAGTACACTATCTGTAAGTACTGTAAAATTATATTCACTAAATGCAGCAATGAAATAAATGGCCTCCCATATGGTTGCCGTTTAAATGAATAGCCATACAAGATATTAGTCCAGCCTTTCTCAGCCTTTTCAACACAGAGGAACCCTGGAAATAATTCTCCGGTGTCGGGGAACCCCTGCTAAAAATGAACAATCTACAACTCATGATACATTAGTGTGATGGTCAATGGGAAGAATGCTCCTTACACTTGTGGTCATTGGGAAGAATTCCCCCTTACAGATCGCTAAAAAGATCAATGATGTCATTGGGAATTTATCTGAGAGGTGGAAATTGACCATTGCTCAAGGAACCCCTAGAAACCTCTGGAGGAACCCTGCATTAGTCTGTCTGTTTTATCTATTACAGAAAAGGTACATTTCTTCCCTGATGAAGAGACTATATTGAAATAATCTCGAAACGCGTTGGAAACATACCATTATGGAATCCATCTTAGCATACAGAACTGTATTTTTTGTATCTTGTTATTTTTTATTGGTATAATATTGTTAAAAAAGAATTTTAGACTTTACAAATAAAGTATATCCTTTTATACAATAATTTTCTCTTGAATACCAAACAAAATTGCCTTAAAAATCCATATTTAGAGGTTTAATCTACAATTCATACCCTTTGCAGCTATAACAGCTTCAACTCTTCTGGGAAGGCTGTCCACAAGGTTTAGGAGTGTCTATGGGAATGTTTGACCATTCTTCCAGAAGAGCATTTGTGAGGTCAGCCACTGATGTTGGATGAGAAGGCCTGGCTCGCAGTCTCCACTCTAATTCATCCCAAAGGTGTTCTATCGGGTTGAGGTCAGGACTCTGTGCAGGCCAGTCAAGTTCCTCCACCCCAAACTCCATGTCTTTATGGACCTTGCTTTGTGCAGTGGTCTAAATCATTTGGTGGAGGGGGGATTATGGTGTGGGATTATTTTTCAGGGGTTGGGCTTGGCCCCTTAATTCCAGTGAAGGGAACTCTTAAGGTGTCCACATACCAAGACATTTTGGACAATTCCATGCTCCCAACTTTGTGGGAACAGTTTGGGGATGGCCCCTTCCTGTTCCAACATGACTGTGCACCACTGCACAAAGCAAGGTCCATAAAGACATGGATGAGCGAGTTTGGGGTGGAGGAACTTGACTGGCCTGCACAGAGTCCTGACCTCAACCCGATAGAACACCTTTGGGATGAATTAGAGTGGAGACTGTGAGCCAGGCCTTCTCATCCAACATCAGTGCCTGACCTCACAAATGCGCTTCTGGAAGAATGGTCAAACATTCCCATAGACACTCCTAAACCTTGTGGACGGCCTTCCCAGAAGAGTTGAAGCTGTTATAGCTGAAAAGGGTGGGCCAACTCAATACTGAACCCTACGGACTAAGTTCATGTGCGTGCAAAGGCAGGTGTCACAATACTTTTGGCAATATACCTGTAGTGTATGTGTGTATATATATATATATATATATATATGTATCCTCACCGGCCACTTTATTAGGTACACCTTGCTAGTAGTGGGTTGGACCCCCTTTTGCCTTCATTCTTTGTGGCATAGATACAACAAGGTTTTGGGAACGTTCCTCAGAGATTTTGCTCCATAGTGACATGATGGCATCACACGGTTGCTGCAGATTTGTCGGCTGCACATCCATGATGCCAATCTCCACCACATCCCAAAGGTGTTCTATTGGATGAGATGTGGGGAGTGTGGAGGCCATTGGAGTGCAGTGACCTCATTGTCCAGTGGTGAGATGATTGGAGCTCTGTGACATGGTGCATTATCCTGCTGGAAGGAGCCATCAGAAGATGGGGACACTGCAGTCATAAAGGGATGGGCATGGTCAGCAACAATACTCAGGTAGGCCGTGGTGTTAAAACCAATGCTCAATTGGTACTAAGGGGCCCAAAGTGTGCCAAGAAAATACCCCCCACACCATTACACCACCAGTGGTCCATCGATTCTGTCCATGTTTTGTTTGTTATTTTTTATCCATTTGCTGACCAGTCAGGTCTCTGTACGGCGCTGAACTTCAAGTAGTTATACCGGGATTATATGCAGCTGCAGGCATCAACCCGGCACCATTTCTTTAGAGCCAGAGGTCAGCTCTCTTCTAAAAGCAATCCTAGTGGCTAACGAGCTGCTTGATTGCTGTTACAAGCAGCAGGATGGTACTTCCCCCCCTCCCCACCCTCTACCAGATTCTCCTGCCCAATCAGGAGTCCCAAACGACCAGCCAGCGCTTCCACCGACTGACCATAGAGCCCAACAAAAATCATCTCTGGGCTATGGTAACCCGGAAGCAATGACCTGAGATCACTTCTGATTTACCCCGATGTACACGGCGCCATTTTCAAACATCAAAAGCATTTGAAACCATAGATCTTGGTGTTTTGAATGCTTTTAAGGGCAGAGGAGGGGTCTTATAGACCCCAGATCTCTCCATAAAGAGTACCTGTCACATGCCTTTTGCTGTCACAAGGGATGTTTCCATTCTTTGTGACAGCAATAAAAGTGATCAAAAATAAAATGTGAAAATAAAATAAATAAATAATAATATTAAAAAAA
>BLSH010106274.1:237023-254451 GCA_018402905.1 Glandirana rugosa
CATCTCCATAACCTCTCCCCACTCTCCCATCTCTTCTCCATAACCTCTCCTCATCTTCTCCCCCTCCTCATCTCCATAACCTCTTCCCATCTTCTCCACCTGAAGAAGAGGGGTTGCCACTTGAAATGCGTTAGCCTTTTCAGACACAATAAGGGTCTTTCTGTGTGGCACGCATGGTTGGTCTGGAGACAGTTGGTCCTGGTTCTCTGCTTTGCTGGTCTTCTGACTTTGTTTGTGATTATAATAATTGTTTTTATCCTGTAATAAACAGTGTACTATGGTAATGCTCTAGGCTGGTGTGCATTCTCTTTGTTGGTTTGTAGTGCTCCATCTTCTCCACCTCCTGAGCTCCATAACCACTCCTTATCTTCTGCCCCCCCCCCTCCCCCTATTATGTCTCCTCACCTCCTCCTCCTCATCCTCATCTCCATAAACTTTCTTCATCAAATCATACTCCTCCTCTCCACACCTCTGGGAGTCATGTCTGTGGCTGCCACAGTTTTCCCATGCCCCATTAGACTTGCTATGATCCAATATGGTTGACCTATCATTGGGTACCACATTACACTATGAAATACAGTGTGGGTGTCCAACTGCTCAAAGCAGTATTAAACCCAAAAGCAAATATTTATTATATTGCAGCTTACCAATTTGTACATTTGATGGCTGCATTTGTTTTATTTTTTAGGCTTTCTTTCCTTTAATTTCACAAGTTGATCCTGCCATTAAGCCTGTTGTTTTTCAACAGAGCGATCTGTTTTGCTCCAGTAGTATCCATGGAGCAGGGCTTTGGATAAGGGGGTACCAGCAGTCCTCCTGTATGGGGCCCGGGCCTGCAGGGGGGCCCAGGCAGCAGGATGAATCGGATGTGGGCAGGGAGAGTGATGAATGCGGCAGAGGGGCAATCACTGAAACCAATGCCCTGTATGGCTCTCTCTGCAGCAGCTGAAAGCTGGATTCTTCTCGTCTCCCTCCTTTTGGCTCTCAGCACAGCTGCTGCAGAGAGAGCCATACAAAGGATTGGTTCCAGTATTTGCCTCCTGTGCCACATTGATCGCCCTCCCTGTGCACCATACGTTTCCCCCTGTTGCCCAGGCTCCCCTGTGTGCCTCCCTCTACATCTGCAGTAATGCCGGCTTCCCTCCCGCCAGCAGCTTCAGGCACACAATATGATCCTTCAAGATTGAAAATCGTGGAAGGATCTGGTAAATATGTCATTTTACCAGCCCTTTACTTTCCCGAATGAACACATTGAGTGATCGGTACCAGTCACTCACTGTGTTCATTCATAACTGAAGCATTGGCTGTATGGGGCCCCATGTCAGGTTGTCTGTATGAGGCCCCATATCAGGTTGTCTGCATGGGGTCCCATGTCAGGTTGTCTGTATGGGGTCTCATGTCCGGTTGTCTGTACAGGGTCCCATGTCAGGTTGTCTGTACGGGGCCCCATATCAGGTTGTCTGTACGGGGGCCCCATATCAGGTTGTCTATGCAGGGCCCCATGTCAGGTTGTCTGTACGGGGTCCCATGTCAGGTTGTCTGTATGGGGTCCCATGTCAGGTTGTCTGTATGGGGTCCCATGTCAGGTTGTCTGTACGGGGTCCCATATCAGGTTGTCTGTACGGGGTCCCATGTCAGATTGTCTGTACGGGGTCCCATGTTATATTGTCTGTATGGGGCCCCATATCAGGTTGTCTGTATGGGTCCCATGTCAGATTGTCTATACAGGGTTCTATGTCAGGTTGTCTGTATGGGGCCCCATGTCAGGTTGTCTGTACAGGGCTCCATGTCAGGTTGTCTGTATGGGGTCCCATGTCAGGTTGTCTGTATGGGGTCCCATGTCAGGTTGTCTGTACGGGGCCCCATGACAGGTTGTCTGTATGGGGTCCCATGTCAGGTTGTCTGTACGGGGTCCCATGTCAGGTTGTCTGTACGGGGCCCCATGTCAGGTTGTCTATACAGGGCTCCATGTCAGGTTGTCTGTATGGGGCTCCATGTCAGGTTGTCTGTATGGGGTCCCATGTCAGGTTGTCTGTATGGGGCCCCATGTCAGGTTGTCTGTATGGGGCTCCATGTCAGGTTGTCTGTACAGGGCTCCATGTCATGTTGTCTGTACAGGGCTCTATGCCAGGTTGTCTGTACGGGGTCCCATGTCAGGTTGTCTGTACGGGGCCCCGTGTCAGGATGTCTGTACAGGGCTCCATGTCAGGTTGTCTGTAGGGGGTCCCATGTCAGGTTGTCTGTACAGGGTCCCATGTCATGTTGTCTGTACGGGGTCCCATGTCAGGTTGTCTGTATGGGTCCCATGTCAGGTTGTCTGTACGGGGCCCCATGTCAGGTTATCTGTACGGGGCCCCGTGTCAGGATGTCTGTACAGGGCCCCATGTCATGTTGTCTGTACGGGGTCCCATGTCAGGTTGTCTGTATGGGTCCCATGTCAGGTTGTCTATACATGGCCCCATGTCAGGTTGTCTGTACGGGGCCCCATGACAGGTTGTCTGTACGGGGCCCCATGTCAGGATGTCTGTACGGGGCCCCATGTAAGGTTGTCTGTACGGGGTCCCATGTCAGGTTGTCTGTACGGGACCCCATGTCAGGTTGTCTGTACGGGGCCCCGTGTCAGGATGTCTGTACGGGGCCCCATGTCAGGTTGTCTGTACGGGGTCCCATGTCAGGTTGTCTGTACGGGGTCCCATGTCAGGTTGTCTGTACGGGACCCCATGTCAGGTTGTCTGTATGGGGCCCCGTGTCAGGATGTCTGTACGGGGCCCCATGTCAGGTTGTCTGTACGGGGTCCCATGTCAGGTTGTTTGTACGGGGCCCCCAGTCAGGTTGTCTGTACGGGGCCCCATGGTTTCTAACAGCAGCCCTGTTCCTACCAAAAATAAGAGCATCTACTGAACCCGTACATCTGACTGGGCTGCACCCAACTACGGCCACGCGATGTAATGACTTTTTTATTGATGGGGCTGGAAACGCGAATAATTAATCTGGGGAATGGAAACAAGTAAGAAAATCCATCGTCTACTTTTGCACCGATAGCGCTGGAAGGATCAGAAAGTTTCTGGAACTTTTCCCCGTATCTCATTAATTCCTGTCCATGAGCGATATCGATCTGCTCCATTGACCCGAGGAACAGACACGAGTCGGGGAATGATGAGGATGAACACGGCTTAAATAGTAATTGGATCCGGGGAAAATGAAGGAAGGGGAATTACTGAGCGATAAGAACAAGCAAGAGATCTATTTCTATGAAGAAGAAGCTTATTACAGCTATAATTTAGCTTAGCTAAATATACAGTAAGGATAAGGAATGAAGCAATGGATATAAACCCGTCATTACCATCTACGCTGGCTGCATGTGGTCAGATCCTTTACTGGTTTTTCCAGGAAATTCATGAGTTATTGGTCACAGAACTATCATCAAACAACAGATTGGGGATTCTTCTTCTAACTCGAATGATCGTCTAAAGGCTTTCTTTTCAGCAACAATTTAACCCCTCATCTACCAATGTATGTTTATAAACAGCAGGGTACACAAGGGTTAAAAGAAAGCAGCACCAGCCATGAGCTTGGGCTTTCAGATAAAAGTGGTCCAAGTTTCTCTAGAGCCACCTGATTACTTTTATATGGCTCTAAGGGTGTACAACCCTAAGACCCACCACCGCCCATCCCAACCCATTGGCAGCACCCATGTACCAAGCTATGTTTATAAACGGCAGGGTGCACAAGGGTTAAAAGCAAGCAGCACCAGCCATGAGCTTGGGCTTTCTGATAAAAGTGATCCAAGTTCCTCTAGAGCCACCTGATTACTTTTATATGGCTCTAAGGGTGTACACCCCTAAGACCCACCACCACCCTTCCCAACCCACTGGCAGCACCCATGTACCAAGCTATGTTTATAAACGTCAGGGTACACAAGGGTTAAAAGCAAGCAGCACCAGTGTCACGTACCTGGTGGTAGAGTTCTCAGGTATTCCAGATTCTTGTGGTCTGTGAAGACCAAGACTGGATGAGCTGCTCCTTCCAAGAGATACCACCATTCTTCCAGGGCGGATTTAATTGCCAGAAGCTCCCTGTCGCCCATATCATAATTTCTCTTGGGGGGAGAGAGCTTCCATGAAAAGAAAGCGATAGGGTGCAAAGAAGCCTTAGGTCCCTGTCTCTGGGGCAAGACAACCCCGACTGCGGTCTCTGAGGCATCCACTTCTAAGATGTAGGGCCGTGTGGAGTCGGGGTGCTTGAGGACAGGTGCTGAAGTAAACAGTGTCATTAAGGTTTGGAAGGCGGCTTGCGCTTCCGGGGTCCAGACAAAATGGGTATTTTCTTTCGTTAACTGCGTTATTGGGGAGATGACGGCAGAGAATCCTCAAATTAATTTTCTATAAAAATTGGCAAAGCCAACGAAACGCTGTACCACCTTTTTGTATGCCGATGGTGGCCAGTCAACAATAGCTGCTACTTTCTGAGGGTCCATTGTTGTGCCAGTAGTGGAGATGTGGAACCCCAGGAAGGCGATGTCTGTGCATTTGAAGGCACACTTTTCGGCCTTGGCGTATAGACCATGCTGCCGTAGGCGGCTGCGTACACTCCTGACGTGCTTACGATGTTCCTCCAGGGAGGGGGAGAAGATGAGGATGTCGTCCAGATATACTACTACAAATAGATCAAGAAGGTCTCTGAAGACATCGTTGACCAAGTGCTGAAAGGTGGCCGGGGCATTACAGAGCCTGAAGGGTATGATCAAATACTCAAAGTGGCCAAAACGGGTCCGGAAAGCCGTCTTCCATTCACCCCCCTGCTGTATACGGATTAAGTTGTGAACCCTCCGAAGATCCAATTTGGTGAATATGGCTGCAGAGCCGAGGCGTTGGAAAAGTTCAGAAACCAGGGGCAGTGGATATCGTTTTTTGACCATGATCTTATTAAGGCCTAATAAATTCCGGCCCTGCGGGAGAAGTAGAGGGTCGGATGAACCTCTTCTGCAGGTTTTCTTCCAGGTAAGCCTTGAGGGCTACTAGCTCCACTTCCGAAAATAGAAATATATAGAAATATCCTGCCAAAAGGGACCTTGGCTCCGGTAGCAGATCTATTGGGCAGTCTATGGCCTATGAGGAGGTAGGGAATCCGCACCCTTCTTGCTAAAGATGTCCAAGAAGTCGTGGTACAGTTCAGGGACAGCAAGGCGGGTCTCCTAGTCTGGATCAGGGTTGATAGAGAGCACCGCTGGTGATGCCCTCTGGGTGGGCTGGAAGCAGTGACCAAAACAGTAGGGGACAGGAATCGAACTTCTCCAGTGTTCCAGTCAATGTTTGGGCTGCATATTCGGAGCCACGGGAGGCCAAGGATCACTGGGAACAGTGGGGAAGCGATTGCATCCAATAGTAGGAACTCCGAGTGGTCTTCGGCCATCCGGGCCGGTAGAGGGAAAGTCTCTTGGGTCACTGTGCCAGACTTGATGACTGACCCGTTGGCCAATTGGATAGACATTGGATGTTCCTTGGGCCTAAGAGGGATCCGATGCTGGGCAGCGAAGGCGAGGTCAAAGAAAGAGTCTCAGGCTCCCAAGTCCAGGATGGCCAGGACTTTGATATTCCCGTCGGGAAGCTGTAGAGAGATAGAGAAAATTAGGTGAGATTGGGAGCTTGGTAAAGATAGCACTTCTCCTGAGACTGGCACTGGATACTTACCAGCTTTGGCAGGGCAATTCCTCACTAGATGCCCAGAACCGCCACAATAGAGGCACAAGTTGTGGATCATGCGCCTCTGTCATTCCTCAGAGGACAGAGATGGGTGGAGGAGTCCAATCTGCATAGGCTCGGGAAGATCTTGAGGAGAGGAGGAGGAGATTGCTGCTGGGCTTGGTCCTGGGTAGCTAGGCACTCCGGGAAGCATCCAGGTAGAACGCAGAGATCCTGTGGCCCTCTCCACTCTGCGCTCCCGCAGGCGGCGGTCAATTTGAATGGCCAAATTAATTAGTGCTTCGAGGGTATAGGGTGCCCCGACACATGCCAGCTCATCCATGAGTGGCTCAGAGAGTCCCAGCCTGAACTTGTAGCAGAGGGTTGCATCATTCCAGGCTGTGTCAGCGCTCCAGCATCTGAACTCAGACACGTAGTCCTCTGCAGTACGACGGCCCTGTTGGAGGGCATGGAGCGCGGCTTCTGCGGTAGCTGCCTGGTGTGGGTCCTTATATAGTTGGGCCATGGCATGGAAAAAACGGTCTGAGGTGGTGGTCTCAGGAGTCTTTTGCTCCAATAGGCGATGAGCCCAGGCCTGCGGTTCATCCTGAAGAAGCGAGATCACCAGACCCACCTTGGTGGCTTCCAGAGAGAACGTGCGTGGCTGGAGAGCGAAGTACAGTTCGCAGGAATTAAGGAAGGCTCTGAACTTCCTGCGGTCCCCCACAAACCGCTCAGGCATAGGCACCCAAGGCTCCGTGGGTAGAGTCACTATGGTGCGGGGAGGTGTTTGGCCCCCACTGGCAGGGCTAGGAGAAGCCAAGTCCCGAACTTGATTTTCCAAGCGTGTATATCCTTCCTGCAGGTTTTTCACTGCTTGGGTTAATCCGGCAAGGTGTGCACATTGTTCCTCCATGGGAGATGGCACCTTCTGACATGGCTGTCCTTTTCTGTCACGTACCTGGTGGTAGAGTCTGGCTTATGCGGGGGCAACCTCTCTTGCAGCCCTGGTTCGAGAGCCCCTGGTAGTGTGGACAGAGAGCTCTGGAGCGCAGGGGGGCACGAGGGCTGGACAAATCTCAGATGGTTGGTAGAAGTCCGCTGAAGCTCGTGCAAGCTGAAGGGTAGTGGTAAAGTCCGGGTCGGCAACTGGCAGGCGGTGCGGTACAGAAGGATCAGGCAAACGGATGGTCGGATACAGGCTGAGTCGGCAATATGCAGGCGGCACAAGTACAAAGGGAACAGGCAAGAGGATAGTCGTAAACAAGCCAGGGTCAAGGGCAGGCAGATATCAGCAAGATTCACAGGAGTAGCCGGGGTCACAGATGCAGGAAGTCTCAAGATAGTAATCACAGGGGGTCACAGGTGCAGGGAACGCTGTAGAACGGACAGCATCTGCTGCACGGTGCTGTCTGGCTAAATAGTCCGTTTTGGCGCCATCGGGCACGCGCGAATGCGCACAGGCAATTCCCAGGCATATTTCTTTGTTTTTCCTAACAACCAGCCATGAGCTTGGGCTTTCAGATAAAAGTGATCCAGGTTATTCTAGAGCCACCTGATTACTTTTATTTGGCTCTAAGGGTATACACCCCCTAAGACCCACCACCACCCTTCCCAACCCATTGGCAGCACCCATGTACCAAGCTACGTTTTTAAATGGCAGGGTACACAAGGGCTAAAAGCAAGCAGCACCAACCATGAGCTTGGGATTGAAGATAAAAGTGATCCAAGTAGCTCTACACCCTGTTCCAAACTATTATGCAAATTGTATTTCAGTGTCACAACGATTAAATATTTTGTTTTTCAGTTTAAGGCTGGGTTCACACTAGTCCGATTCTCGGACCGACATGAAGAGCACAAATCGCATTACGTCACAAAAACAATGATTCCCTATGAGAGCCGTCTTAACTGATCCGACTTGTGAAAAAGTCGGACCGACTTTGAAAAAGGTTCCTGTAATACTTTTGTCCAACTTTGATCCTACTTCAGCCCATTGAAAGGCATTGAAGTCGGATCAAAGTCGTATCAATGTCTTCACTGATCCGACTTTGGCATGCGACTTGTGCTCTGGGGATCATGAAGGGGAACTCCACACCATATTTTTAAAAAAAAAACTGGCATGGGGTGCCCCTCCAGGAGCATACCAGGCCCTTTGGTCTGGTACGGATTTTAAGGGGAACCCCACGCCGAAAAAAACGGCGTGGGGTCCCACCCAAATCCATACCAGACCCTTATCCAAGCACGCAGCCCGGAACGCCAGGAAAGGGGATGGGGACGAGCGAGCGCCCCCCCCCCACTTCCTGGACCATACCAGGCCGCATGCCCTCAACATGGGGAGTATGGGTGCTTTGGGGCAAGGGGGGCTCTGCGCCCCCCACCCCAAAGCACCTTGTCCCCATGTTGATGAGGACAAGGGCCTCTTCCCGACAACCCTGGCTGTTGGTTGTCGGGGTCTGCGGGCGGGGACTTATCGGAATCTGGAAGAAGAGAGGAAGAACAGAGGGAAGGGGGCAGTGGAGAAGACCGGCAAAAGAGCAGAAGATGCCTCGGAGAAGAAGAAGACCCCTCAGAAGATGGAAGACCCCGAAAAAGAGCAGAAGAAAGAAGAGCCAGAGAGGGGAGAAGACCGCCGGAGCTGATTTAATAAAATATTTTAAAAAGCTGTGTGTTTTTTTGTGTACATATTTCTTTCCAGGTAAATGGGTAGGGGTACGATGTACCCCATACTCATTTACATAGGGTGGGGGGCTGGCATCTGGGGGCCCCCTTGTTAGAGGGGGCTTCCAGATTCCGATAAGTCCCCACCCGCAGACCCCGACAACCAACGGCCAGGGTTGTCAGGAAGAGGCCTTTGTCCTCATCAACATGGGGACAAGGTGCTTTGGGGTGGGGGGCGCAGAGCCCATACTCCCCATGTTGAGGGCACGCGGCCTGGTATGGTCCAGGAGGGGAGGGGGTGCTCGCTCGTCCCCACCCCCTTTCCTGGCCTCCCGGTCTGCGTGCTCGGATAAGGGTCTGGTATGGATCTTGGGGGGGACCCCACGCTGTTTTTTCTGCATGGGGTTCCCCTTAAAATCTGTACCAGACCAAAGGGCCTGGTATGCTCCTGGGGCCTGGTATGCTCCTGGAGGGGGACCCCATGCCAGTTTGTTTTGTTTTTTTAAATATGGTGTGGAGTTTCCCCTTCATGATTCCCAGAGCACAAGTCGCATGCCAAAGTCAGATCAGTGAAGACACTGATACGACTTTGATCCGACTCCAATGCCTTTCAATGGGCTGAAGTAGGATCAAAGTTGGACGGAAGTAGTACAGGAACCTTTTTCAAAGTCGGTCCGAGAATCGGACTAGTGTGAACCCAGCCTCAGGGCTCTTTTGATCACCGAAAACAATCTCGGGCACCTGTGATAATTAGATTGCCAGGTGAGCCCAATTAAAGGAAAAACTACTAAAGGAGGGTGTTCCACATTATTAAGCAGAGCACCATTTTCAAGCAATATGGGGAAGAACAAGGATCTCTCTGCTGCCGAAAAGAGTGAAATAGTTCAATGCCTTGGACGAGGTATGAAAACATTTGATATTTCACGAAAACTTAAGCGTGATTGTCGCACTATTAAGAGATTTGTGGCTGATTCAGAGCACAGACGGGTTTGTGCAGATAAAGGCACATTGAGGAAGATTTCTGCCAGATCCATGCATCGGATCAAGAGAGTAGCTGCTAAAACACCATTACATAGCAGCAAACAGATATTTGAAGCTGCTGGTGCCTCTGGAGTCCCACAGACATGAAGGTGTAGAGTCCTCCAGTGTCTTGCAACTGTGCATAAACCTTACATTCGGCCCCCACTAACCAATGCTCACAAGCAGAAACGGCTGCATTGGGCAGAAAAATACATGAAGACTAATTTTCAAACAGTCCTGTTCACGGATGAGTGCCGTGCAACCCTGGATGGTCCAGATGGATGGAGCAGTGGATGGTTGGTGGGTGGCCACCCTGTTCCAACAAGGCTGCCATGTCAGCAAGGCGGTGGTGGAGTCATGTTTTGGGCCAGAATCATGGGAAGAGAGCTGGTTGACCCCTTTAGGGTCCCCGAAGGTATAAAGATGACCTCTGCAAAGTATGTGGAGTTCCTGACCGACCACTTTTTCCCTGGTACAGAAGGAAGAACTATGCTTTCCATAATAAAATCATCTTCATGCATGACAATGCACCATCTCATGCTGCAAAGAATACCTCTGCATCAATGGCTGCTATGGGGATAAAAAGAGAGAAAGTCATGGTGTGGCCTCCATCCTCCCCTGACCTCAATCCTATTGAGAACCTTTGGAGCATCCTCAAGCCAAAGATCTATGAGGGTGGGAGGCAGTTTACATCCAAACAGCAGCTGTGGGAGGCGATTCTGACATCTTGCAAACAAATTCAAGCAGAAACTCTCCAAAAACTCACAAGTTCAATGGATGCAAGACTTGTGAAGCTGCTATCAAATAAAGGGCCCTATGTTAAAATGTTTAAAAAGTTAAAATGTTGTTCAAAGTTTGATTGAAATGGCTTTTGATTTCAGTAAATTTGCTGCAAACACAACAAATGGCAATTTTCAGTTCTTTACAACCTATAAAGTGTTTTGAAACTTACTGTGCGTAATAATTTGGAACGGTGCATTGTAAGTTTTTTATTTTGAAAAAAAATACTTTTATCATTAGGAGGTTCGAATAAAATTTGAATTGTACTCTTAGGCCTCATACACACGGACGTTTTTTGACGCTGTCGTTTTCTGGCGTTTTTTGCCGCTCTCCATGTAAGTCAATGGCCCCATAAAAAAGCCGACGTTTTTGAGCTGTAGATGGCGTCGGCGTTAGTGAGCTGAAACTAGAACCCACGGCCAGTGCGTTCTGAGGCTGTAACGTTTTGGCATTTTTTGACGCCGACGCCACAATATGCCAACAAACGCCAACAAACGCCACCTAATATTATACCGGCGTTTTTTTGACGCCGACGTTTTTAGGTTGAAAAATAGCAGGGGGATGATTTTTTTTAAAAAAAACGCCTATTGACGCCGACGCTCACTAACGCTCAAAAACGCCGATGCATAATGCCGAAAAACGCCGACTTTTTTTCTTTGACGTCGGGCCCAACATTTTGTTTATTTTTTTAGAAACGTCCGTGTGTATGAGGTCTAAGGCTCCATGCACACTGGACGCTATAGGGCTCTTTCAGCGTCGGGCAGGAGACGCTGCTCACAAAACGTTCTATTTGCAGTGTTTTGTAAGCAGCGTTTAGCGGCGTTTTTCGGCGTCTGCGTTTTTTGGCGGTTTTTTTTTTTACTTCATTGGCTTCCATTAAGGACTGCAAAAAACACCAGACGCCAATAAACGCTGGCGTTTACCGGCGTTTAGCGGTGTTTTTGGGCGTCGGCGTTTTTGGGCGTTTTTTTCTTCATTGGCTTCCATTGACTGCAAAAAACGCCACACGCCGATATACCGGCGTTTAGTGGTGTTTAGCGGCGTTTACCGGCGTCTGCCTTTTTTGTGGTCAGGAGAACGACTTTTGAACGCCAATTTAGGGCGTTCAGATAATAGCCCAAAAAGCCACTGCTGATAAAAGACAATAAACGACCATGTGTGCATGGACACATAGGAAAAAATAAAGTGGCGTTTCTTTCTTGTCGTTTTTGAGATACAGTGTGCATGGAGCCTAATAGTTGATAACATGAGAATTATGCTGACTGTTGTTTACATCAATTATTTAGGTAAATAAGAAAAATATCATTGGCATAATAATTTGGAACAGGGGTGTAGAGCCGCCAGATCACTTTTATGGGGCTCTGAGGGTGTACACCCCTAAGACCCACAACCACCCTTCCCTCCCGCTGGCAGAACCTGTGTACCAAGATACGTTTATAAACAGCAGTGTACACAAGGGGTAAAAGCAAGCAGCACCAACCATGAGCTTGGGCTTTCAGATAAAAGAGATGCAAGTGGCTCTAGAGTCACCTGATCACTTTTATATGGCTCTGAGGGTGTACACCCCTAAGACCCACCACCACCCTTCCCAACCCGCTGGCAGCACCCGTGTACCAAGATACTTTTATAAACAGCAGGGTACACAAGGGTTAAAAGCAAGCGGCACCAACCATAAGCTTGGGGTTTCAGATAAAAGTCATCCAAGTGGCCCTAGAGTCACCTGATCACTTTTATATGGCTCTGAGGGTGACCGCGCAATTGTCAACTAAAGCGACGCAGTGCCTAATCACAAAAAGTGCTCTGGTCCTAAAGGGGAAAATCCTTCCGGGGTGAAGTGGTTAAGAGGCAAAAAGAAAGGTGACGGCACTTCCAGCATTAAAACTCCATATTTATTGAAAAATAATTGACCACTTGCTGACCGCCCACCATGGATTGATGGTGGCAAAGGGGTTCAATATTTTGAAATGCCGTCACCTGCCGCAAGATCGCGGATCGTGAGCGCTCTCTGTATTCCATGGGGGCCAGGGAGCGGGTAGAGTGGACTCGATGTCCGCCGGCTGCCCACCATGGCTCCCCCGCAGTGAAAGAACTGAGGTCTCGTGAATGTAAACACCGATCTCCGTTCTGACAGACGGGGAAGGGCTGTGATCGCAGGCTTCCTGTATATAGGAGCCGTGATCACTCCCCTCCCCCAGCCAGCCAAGCCCCATACAGTTAGAACACACACAGGGAACACAGTTAACCCCTTAGAGTGCCCCCTGCAGGTTAACCCATTCCCTGCCAGTGACATTTATACAGTAATAAGTCCATTTTCTTAGTACTGATCGCTGTATAATAGCCAATAGTCCCAAAAAAGTGTCAAAATGGTCCAACATATCCGCTGCAATATCATAGTCACGATAAAAATCGCAGATCGCCGCCATTACTAGTAAAAACTAAAAAAAACTAAAAACCCCATAAGTGAATTCTCATTATTCGTAAACGCAGCAACTTTTGCGCAAACCAATCAATAAACGCCAATTGCAATTTTTTTTACCAAAAATATGAGAAAGAATACGAATCGGCCAAAACCGATGGAAAAAATGTTGTTTTATATATTTTTTTTGTATTTGTATTTTAGCAAAAAGTAAGAAATATTTGTTTTTTTTTGCAAAATTGTCGCTCTTTTTTTGTTTATAGCGGTGATCAAAAATGACGCAGAGGTGATTAAATACCACCAAAAGAAAGCTCTATTTGTGGGAAATAAAGGACGCCAATTTCGTTTGGACACAACTTTGCACGACCGCGCAATTGTCAGTTAAAGCGGCGCAGTGCTGAATTGCAAAAAGTTCTCTTGTCCTAAGGTGGGAAATCCTTCCGGGGCTGAAGGGGTTAAAACCATGGATGAGACAGGCACAACACAGCTCTAGGAGCAACAGCAAACGCGTTTCACACCACTGTGCTTAATCATTAATCATGAGCAATGATTAAGCACAGTGGTGTGAAACATGTTTGCTGTTGATCCTAGAGCTGTGTTGTGCCTGTCTCATCCATGGTTTTAATTATTTTTCAATAAATATGGAGTTTTAATGCTGGAAGTGCTGCCACCTCTCTTTTTGCCTCTATGGAACTTTGGGTCGCTGACTAGGCTGGCACCTGGCGCCAGCAGTACAGGGCTTTGGTGATCTTCAGGAGCGGTGCACCCCCCACTTTCTTTTCAAACAATTTTAAGGCTTGACGTGGTTGGTCTCTATTTACAGCCTCATCTTTTATATTTGACCAAAAAAAAAAGTCGGTATGATATTGTGTTTATTTGCAGTAAAATTAATTTTGTGTATTTTTTCATGAACATTCGCCTTTGATAAATAGCTGCTCAAAAATCATGCAACATAAAATTTGCAAATTACACCATTTTATTCTCCATGGTCTCTAAATTCAGAAAATGTATGATTGTTTGGGGGTTTAAAGTAATTTCTTGCAAAAAAAAATGAAGATTTTAACACGTGTGGAAAATTTAAAATATTACCCCGAGAGCAAAGTAATTAACCCTTAAACCAAATAATTGTTTCACTGGTGCTTGAAATTTTGGAAGCCATTTTGTTCCACCATTGCTCTGTTAGGCCTCATTCACACCGGCGTACCTATCGCTATACTCACGCAAGGGGCTGTCTTTGCCCACATGGGATGAACAGGTGAGATGTTCCGTGCATCCACATGCAGGCAGCCCTATTCATGTCTGCTGGGGCGCAGCGGCTACACAGACACAGCCACTGGTCCTAATTTGACAGCTGTGCTGTAGCAGTATAGTAGCAGTGTCACAGAAAGTGTGATGCCTCTCTGGCCAACTGTGTCAATGTGATCCCTCTCTGGACAGGCCCTACTCTACTCTGCAAAATGGCAAACACTTATTTGCTTATAGCATACTTTAATAGACATTGTAGCAACAGCAAGTGTTTGCCATTTTGTACAGTACAGTAGGAACTCTCCTGAGAGGATCACTTGGACACAGTTGTCCAAAGAGAAATTACTTTGACACAGTTGGCCAGAGAGGGATCACTTTGACCCAGCTGGCCAGAAAGAGATCACTTTGGTTGGCCAGAGAGGGATCACATTGATGCAGTTGGCCAGAGAGATATCACATTGACACAGTTGGCCAGAGAGGGATCACTTTGACCCAGCTGGCAGGGGAAGGATCACTTTGACACAGTTGCCCAGAGCGGGATCACTTTGACAGAGTTTGCCAAGAAGGGATCATTTTGCCCTAGCTGGCCAGGGAGATATCACTTTGATACAGTTGGCCAGAGAGAGATCACTCTGACATAATTGGCCAGAGAGGGATCACTTTGACACAGTTGGCCAGAGAGAGATCACTTTGACACATTTGGCCAGAGAGAGATCACTCTGTCATGGTTGGATAGAGAGGGATCACTTTGACACAGTTGGCCAGAGAGAAATCACTTTGATGCAGTTGGTCAGAGAAGGTTCACTTTGACATAGTTGGTCAGAGAGAGATTACTTTGACATTGTTGGTCAGAGAGAGATCACTTTAACACAGTTGGCCAGGGAGGAATCACTTTGACACAGTTGGTCAGAGAGGGATCACTTTAACACAGTTGGTCAGGGAAGGATCACTTTGACACAGTTGGTCAGAGAGGGATCACTTTAACACAGTTGGCCAGGGAGGGATCACTTTGACACAGTTGGCCAGAAAGATATCACTTTGACACAGTTGGCCTGGGAGGGATCCCTTTGCTGCAGATAGCCAAAAGGAGATTGCTTTAATGCAGTTGGCCAGAGAGGGATCACTTTGACCCAGTTGGCCACAGAGGGATTGCTTTGACACAGTTGGCCAGAGTGCCTGGCCAGCTGTGTCAAAGTGATCCCTCTCTGGACAGGCCCAACTCTACTCTGCAAAATGACAAATATGTATTTGCTTATAGCATACTTTTTAAAAAAAAGGTTTTTATTGCCCTTTGTGCATAAACAAAGTGATAAAACTGATTATAGCATACTTTAATAGACATATAGTACCAACAGCAAGTGTTCGCCATTTTGCACTGTACGGTAGGGACTGGAGATAAAGGGATCACTTTGATGCAGTTGGCCAGAGGAGGGATCCCTTTGACACAGTCAGACAGCTTGATCATATATTACAAAATATGTGAACAAAATATCTTAATCAAAAAATATCAAAATATCAAAAAATATTTGTTTTTATTCAAAATTTGTGCAGCAGTGTATCGTATTGTGCAGAGGGTAAATTCATAGTTTTCAGTGTTAACATGATGTCAAACCCCTTTACCTCCTGTTGTGCTATCTATATGTAAGCTATTTGGATTTGAGCAGAGACAAATCTTCTCCATTTCTGTCGTATTGAGCCGCTGAGTCTTTGTTCTGCAAAGCAAACCTATCACTCACATTCTGTCTACCCCTCAGAGAAGTAATTCCCCCCACTCAGTAATTGTCTATAGAAGACTAAAAATGTTGCATGTATTTAGCTATGCTACACGTGGTGTTGTCTACTATCCATGAACTAGCACAGCACATTGCATACGTGGTATCGTAACATTATAAATTCAGGGATTGGTATTAATAGAGTTGTCCCTTGCACACCTTACTAGTACTAATATATGTAAGCTAAATCAGGTAATTGGGTGCAATACATCCAAATAGGAGTGAAACCCTACACCCCAAACCATCAATTAAATAATATCCCGGACTAGCACACCTTCAAAGAATGCTCATTTACAGTATCTCACAAAAGTAAGTACACCCATCACATTTTTGTAAATATTTTATTCTATCTTTTCATGTGACAACACTGAAGAAATGACACTTTGCTACAATGTAAAGTAGTGAGTAGAGTTGAGCGAACCCGAACTGTAAAGTTCAGGTCCATACCGAACTTTTGGGTGTCCGGGACCCGGACCTGAACCCGGACTTTTCAAAAAAAGTCCAGGTTTGGGTCCGGGGTTCTGGTATTTTATTCCACGTGTTGAAAAGCAGCCAAGGGCAGCCAATCAACAAGTGTTTCACTGGTTTTCCCTAGAAGCCATCACAGCCATGCCTACTAATGGCATGGCTGTGATTGGCCAGTGCACCACATGACCCAGCCTCTATGTGGGGCTGAAGTCACTGTGCTGCATGTCACATGCTCTCAGGATAGTTTAGGGAGAGGATGCTGCTGGCTCTGTGAGGGACAGATTGCAGATATTATAGAACATCTCATCCTGCATTACTGAACGATCTGATTGTGGACTAGGGAGAGATACTAGTACTGCTGCTTTGAGGGAGGGAGAGATACTAGACTGGTGCTTTGAGGGAGGGAGAGATACTAGACTGGTGCTTTGAGAGGCAGATTTCACACCTCATCCTGCTGCACAGAACAATCTGACTGGACTAGGTAGAGTCTGTTGCTTTAAGGGAAAGATTATTGTTCTAAAATCATCTCCAACTTGTACAGGGAAAGGTTCCAGCTGTTGCTTTAAGGGAAAGATTATTGTTCTAAAATCATCTGCAAGCTCCATTCACTAAGTGTATTGTAGCCGCATAAAGCCATATTAGTGTTCTAAAATCATCTGCAAGCTCCATTCACTAAGTGTATTGTAGCCGCATAAAGCCATATTAGTGTTATAAAACCATGTTCAAGCTCCATTCACTAAGTGTATTGTAGCCGCATAAAGCCATATTAGTGTTATAAAATCATGTCCAAGCTACATTCACTAATACACGTATTGAATGGAGCTTGGACATGATTTTAGAACACTAATATGGCTTTATCCGGCTACAATACACTTAGTGAATGGAGCTTGCAGATGATTTTAGAACAGTAATCCTTCCCTTAAAGCAACAGCTGGAAACTTTCGCTGTACAACTTGGAGATGATTTCTTGCACAAAAATAAAAAAACAGTGTTGGCTACCTCCTCCTCCTCCACTGCCACTTTCACCGCCTCCTCAACCTCCAACTCCACATCCACCTCCATTTTTGATTTTTTTATGTGATTTTAGTTTAAAAATTATTTTAAGTTATTTCCCTATCCCCATTTCTTTGTAGGGCACTTGTCCAACTCTTACCCCCATTTCCTTCCTTTTGCAGACCTCTAGGACTTGCCAGGACTTTGTTACAACCATTTTCGTGCCTAAAAGTTCGGGTCCCCATTGATTTCAATGGGGTTCGGGGTCCGGGTCAAAATTCGGGTCAAGTCCGGACCCGAACCTGGACTTTGTCCCGAAGTTCGGCCGAACCTGCAGAACCCGAGCTTCCAGAGGTTCGCTCAACTCTAGTAGTGAGTGTACAGCTTGTATAACA
>BLSH010106274.1:259682-283030 GCA_018402905.1 Glandirana rugosa
GCCTCTAGGTACACAAATGTATGTGCCTGGAGGAAAGACAGTGACGCCCCCTCGCTAGCACCCATCGGCTGCCTGTAGCTCAGGGACCGAGGGGGTTCACTGCCGCCAAACGCTATAGACGGAGTGGGTGGATTCTATAAGGGGCGGGGCTTATTAAAAGTAGGAGGGGTCACAGGGAAGGGCGGGGCCTGGCGCCCCCCCATCCAAAAACTTCACCAGCCGCCACTGAGCAACAATTTTTTTTTTCAGATCCTCAGAGAGTTCTTTGCCATGAGGTGCCATGCTGAACTTCCAGTGACCAGTATGAGCGAGTGAGAGCGATAACACCAAATTTAACACACCTGCTCCCCATTCACACCTGAGACCTTGTAACATTAACGAGTCACATGACACTGGGGAGGGAAAATGGCTAATTGGGCCCAATTTGGACATTTTCACTTAGGGGTGTACTCACTTTTGTTGCCAGCGGTTTAGACATTAACCGCTTGCTGAGTGCCCGCCGTGGATTGATGGTGGCAAGGTGGCTCGATATCGCAAACCGCCGTCACTTGGGGGAGCCAGGGACTCGATGTCCGTCGGCTACCCACGATCGCTCCCCCGCAGTGACAGAAAGGAGGTCCGTGTATGTAAACACATGGATCTCCGTTCTGACAGGGGGAAGGAATGTGATCGCAGGCTCCCTGTGTAAGGGAGCCGCGATCACTCTCCTCCCCCAGCCAGCCCAGCCCCCACACAGTTAGTAACACACACAGGGAACAGTTAACAGTTAATCCTAGAGTGCCCCCTGCAGATTAACCCCTTCCCTGCCAGTGACATTTATACCGTAATAAGTGCATTTTCATAGCAGTGATCGCTGTATAAATGCCAATGGTCCCAAAAAACTGTCAAAATGGTCCGACATGTCCGCCGCAATATTGCAGTCCCGCTAAAAATCGCAGATCGCCACCATGAATTCTCATCATTCGTAAACGCGGCAACTTTTGTGCAAACCAGTGAATATACGCCGATTGAGATTTTTTTTACCAAAAATATGAGGAAGAATATAAATCGGCCAAAACCGATGAAAAAAATGTGTTTTTTAATATTTTTTTTGTATTTGTATTTTAGCAAAAAGTAAGAAATAGGGGGTTTTTTGCAAAATTTTACCTTTTTTTTTGTTTATAGCGGTGATCAAAAATGACGCAGAGGGGATCAAATACCACCAAAAGAAAGCTCTATATGTGGGGAAAAAAAAGACGCAAATTTTGTTTGGGTACAACGTCGCACGACCGCGCAATTGTCAGTTAAAGCGACGCAGTGCCGACTCGCAAAAAGTGCTCTGGTCCTAATGTGTGAAATCCTTCTGGGAGGCTGAAGTGGTTAATGGCTGTGTGTTGAGTTATTTTGAGAGGGTAGCAAATTTACACTGTTATACAAGCTGTACACTCACTACTTTACATTGTAGCAAAGTGTCATTTCTTCAGTGTTGTCACATAAAAAGATAAAAATAAAATATTTACAAAAATGTGAGGGGTGTACTTACTTTTGTGAGATACTGTAATTGTGCAGAGGATGCAATATTTAACAAAGATAATATTATTATTATTATTATTATATATGATTTATATAGCGCCAACAGTTTACGCAGCACTTTACAACTTAATATTGGCCTTATCTCCTGAAGAAGGGGTCCTTAACCCCGAAACACTGATCCTGTATGTTATGAGTAATCTGCAATGTATAGGGGTTTGCACGCTTTCTACTATAAATTTCATATATATCTTTATTGTATAACTAATTCAGTATTATCTGCATTATTCTTTATTATGTACGCTTTGTCTTCTTCTTTGATCCTTAAAGTGATACTAACCACACATTGCTTAAAGGGTAACATTGTAAGGGTAATATTTAAAAAAAATAAAAATAAACATCTCTAATCCTGCTCTGTGTAATGGAACCTTCTCTTCTCGGGGTCCCCTGCCGGCACTCCTGGCCCCTCCTCTCTGTCCAGTGCCCCCATGGGAAGCCACTTTCCATGGGGGCACTCGTGCGTGCTCGTTCCCGAGCTCATTGACAGACAGCGGGACAGACCCACTCCTCCCCCGCTCCCTTGTCACTGGCTTGGATTGACAGCCAATGGCTCCCGATGCCCCAGCAAAGCCAGCGAGACCCAGAAGTGAGTGGAGAGAAGAGCTGCAGACGTGCACAGCGCCAAATCGAACCCATCTAAGTACCTTTTTTCCTAATCAATATCCAGCTGTCACATGACCCGGCTCTCTCCCAGCCTGTCTGCAGGGACTCATAAGCAGGAGAAGCTTTTAGTCCTTGTACTGATCACATGTTCAAAATAAATTTTAGAATACAGAGTTAAAATAAATAAATAAAATATAAAATCATAAACTGATGTTTTAAATTGTCATATAAATATCTATATGAAATTAAATCTTTATTGTTTATTTGGTGTGGGTGGATTTCTGCCAGTCACAGGCTGTGTCATGGCCCTCCAGCCTGTGTCTTAGAAAAAGAGGGAGGTGAAGCCTCAATCAATCTACATGAAATATCCCGCCCCCATTGTGTTTGTGGGCATGGAGGAGGAGGGAGGGGGTGTAATTTACCACTGTGTATACGCACACGTGTGGGACTCTATAGTCACATGGGCTGCTCAGATGTGATAGGGAAGAAACGGTCAGCATAGAAACTCATTGAAAACTGAGCATGTGCAGAGCTGCCAACACTGCTCTGCAAAATCCCCAACTGCAGTAGGGACATGGACAGAAGGGGGCAATAGAGAGCTGCAGGATCAACCAGGTTTTTTTTTAGAATACAAAAAATGAATCCCATAACGACCAAGTGAGTATGAACAGCATGGAATACATCATTTATTCATAGTTTTTATTGATGTGGGTTTAGTGACACTTTAACTGGTGATTAGAGAGCAGGTTGTCCTCTTAACCAATACGCCGCTGTAGGGGCTGCTGGATTCACAAATACACTTCCACAGTCCATAATCGGTGGCCGCAATATTTCTGGCCATATTGATGGTCAGTCACTGGTTCCCTAGGTCTTCATTCTTTGATGTGTTTGAGCCATGTTTTCTTCAGTGATACTCGTGGAACCCTTCAGTGGACAGGTCACTCTCACCAGAGGAGTTGATATGGAATCTGATTGGTGTTCATTCTGCAAACCCTAGCCAAACCATAGAAGCCTGCGTTTTTGGCTTTGTTCTTGGACTGAAGGTTGACAGTTGCAGTTTGTCTGAACTGTCTGTTTTCAAAGGCAATCATGAGAGACACCCAAGATCTGCCTCAAGCATTGCATATGAAGACCTCAAGCTTATTCAGGTCAGGATTGAGCAAAGTTTACTTTTCTGATCAGTATGGGAGAATTGGCAGGAGCAATGTTCAGAAGAGGCAAATTTTGGCTTTGGTGGAGATGTCAGCTTTCTTATAAAGGCACTGTTTGAGTGAAGCAAACGTTACTGTTACCTGGCCAGTCCTGCTGTGGACCCAGCGGTGGATGCCACCGTCTGTACCAAGAAACTCAATTTGGATTACATGAAGGTGAATATTGTATACACAAGACGCTCTGACGGTGAGAAACTCCAATTGTATTGGTTGATCCCACTCCAGGTGCTATCTGGCGATGCTGTATATACCCCTATCTGGTGATGCCTGTATATACCCCTATCTGTGGTGCTGTATATACCCCTATCTGGTGATGCCTGTATATACCCCTATCTGGTGATGCTGTATATACCCCTATCTGGTGATGCTGTATATACCCCTATCTGGTGATTCTGTATATACCCCTATCTGGTGATGTTGTATATACCCCTATCTGGTGATGCTGTATATAACCCTATCTGGTGATGCTGTATATACCCCTATCTGGTGATGCTGTATATAACCCTATCTGGTGATGCCTGTATATACCCCTATCTGTGGTGCTGTATATACCCCTATCTGGTGATGCCTGTATATACCCCTATCTGGTGATGTATATACCCATATCTGGTGATGCTGTATACACCCCTATCTGGTGATGCTGCATATACCCCTATCTGGTGATGCTGCATATACCCCTATCTGGTGATGCCTATATATACCCATATCTGGTGATGCTGTATACCCTATCTGCTGATGCTGTATACCCTATCTTGTAATTCTGGGCTATATACTCCTGACACAATGGGTGGAATCTATAAGGGGTGGGGCTTATGAGAAGTGGGATGGATCAAAAGGAAGGGCGGGGTCTAGCACCCCCCCCCCCATCTTATAATTTCCCCAGCCACCACTGTTGTATACCTCTACTGTCTGCTGCCTACTTTAAACTTTGCTACATTTATTAGAAACTCCTTCAGTCTGCTACCCATCCTCACCTTTGCCATGCTATGGATTACCTCTACTGCCTGCTGCCTGTCCTGACCTTTGCTTCATTCACAGAATACATCTACTACTAGCCAATGGTCATGACTTCTTCAGAGTGACTTCCGTTTTGTTTGTTCCATCGCTGTATGGTAAGTCTACTCTCTTGGTACATTCTACAGCCATGGCATATCGTTTCATCATGTATTAAGTCCAGGGGGGCAATTACTATCAGTAGGTCTGCTTGCCTTAAGTATAGGGGGCTGCTAAAGGTGAAGTTATACTTGCCTACTATTGACTGGAGTGTCTGCTCGTAGGCAGATGTAATGTGGCCTCCCTGCAAGGGTGGCACTGTTTCACAGCCGCCATGCAGAAAGGATGGAGGACAAGGGGGAACCCAGATTCCTCTGAGGCCTCTGTAGGTGTCACTAGGAAACAGCTACCTGATTGGATGCCTGCTGCCCTGACTGACCACTATGGCCATCTTTGGTGTGGGCACTGCTAATAAATAGCACTGTCCCCCTTGGGTTGTTGAGAATTCTACATAGTGGGTAGGTCAGGGACAGATGGATTAGCGTAGGGACAGCTGACTGTGGAGGAGGAACAGTGTAGGGACTGTCGCAGTGTCTTGAGCAGTAGCCTTCCCCATTCAGGGACCCCGTTCCCGGTCTGCTTTCCAGTCTCCTCCTCGGTCAGATGTTGTCAGGCGTCTTCAAAACATGTGTCAAACACAAGCCCCATGGCCAGGTCATTTCATGTGGCCCTCGCACCTCTCCTGCAGTTGCGGCACCCCTTCATCTCCGCCTCCACCTTTTCTCAACAGTCAGAAGCAGAGAGAAAGACAGAACTCCTCCGCCAGATACTGTACTTTTCCTGCAGCTGGTTAGAGGCTCACCACCCCCCCCCCCCTCTCCTTCGTCTCCCAAGTTGACAGCTGAGAGGAGGACAGAATTCCTCCTACAGATTCTGCTCCTCTCTGTGCAGCAGCAGCTGCAGCACCCTCTCTTCTCCGCCTCCCCTGAGTTTTCAGCTCTGCTCCCAGCTTCTTCCCCACAGCTGCACATGGTAAGGGAGTGCACTGAGATTTAAGGGGGGGGGGGGGGGCTCCTGGCTTCTGATGGTGGGGATGCTCTTGACATCCAATGTAAGGTGGGTGGGAATGCTCTGGACATCTTCTTATGGGGGGCAATAGCTACAACCGATCCCCTGTATGGCTCTCTCTGCAGCAGCTGAAAGCCAACGGGAGGGAGAGGAGAAGAAGAAGCCAACTTTCAGCTGCTGCAGAGAGAACCATGCAGAAGATTGGTTCCAGTAATCCCCCCCATCCAACATGCTTATCACCCTCTCTTCCCACATCTGATTCACCCAGCTGTCTTTGCCCCCTGCTGGCCTGGGGCCCATACAGAAGGATTGGTGGTACCCCCTTATCCGCGGCCCTGACTGCATCAACCGGTCTCCACCCCACCAACATGTTAATGGACCTTAAACCCTTAAGTTGTTACCGCGTGCATGAATGATTTTTTTTTTTTTACCCAAATAAATTGAATTTGGATAAAGAGCGCTCTCAAGACAATGCAAAATCTATACAAAATAGAGCAACGCAATCAAGTAGATAGAATCCTCGGGGCTTGCAAGCTCAAATTTAGTTAGGGGAACTAACAATTCTCTTATGGAAAAAAAGCCGTTCCATTAACATTCATGAACATCAATGCCTTGAGGATAACCAAGAGGAATCGTGTTGCCCTGCATAATGTGCTGGAGAAGGACATGTGAAGACTTACTAATTGGTGCTTTATTTGCACTGCTGCTTCCTGAAGTGGCATTGACATGTGCAGCCATCTCTGTAAGGAAAGACAATTACAATTAGAACTGGAAGAAACAATGGGGCACGAGGAGTCGGAATATGACCAGAGGTATTGTTTACACGGGTCAGAAATCTACTGACATCATTCCACTTTTGGAGGCCATAAAGAAAATTAGAGCAGAGTTGTAAAATATACAAAAGCAATGTGTGCTCGTGTGTTATTGTAGCTGTAATACACAACTGAGCTTAGTGTTTTACAGTTCTCATAGTGCCTGCAAGAGGGGCTTTGCAATTAGCAGGATGTGGGCACCAAAAGCACAAGTTCCTGCCCCCTTTCTCCCTTGCTAGAACAGTGACCCTCCTGTGAGGCGGTACCCTCCGCCATATTGTGCCCCACTCCATGCCAGAGGCCTCCACACTTGTTAGAACAGTGGGGGATCTATTGTTGTTGGGGTGGATTTACTGTTGATGGGCAGATCTATTTCTGCTGGGGGTCTATTGTTGTTGGTATTAGTCTATTATTGCTGGGGGGGTCTATTATTGCTGGGTTAATCTATTGATGCTGGGGGGGGGGGTCTATTATTGCTGAAGAGTATATTGTTGCTGGCTGCAGACAACCTATTTTACTGCGTTTCTTTAGCAAATTCCATACAAACCACTTAGTACCAAAAATAATACTTGGCTCTGTATTCTCTAAAAAAGATGGTACTGGTAGGAGGGCAAGGGGTGAAACCAAGGGATGTTGCTAGGAGGTGGGCAGGGGTGGAGGTGTAGTGTCCCCATAGTATAGGTGCTTTACTTTTGTAGATTTTTGATAGGAAAGGAAAAATCTAGTCAGGCCTGACTGTAGGTGCAGGCCTGAATGTTTTGATCTGAGCTAGGGGAGTAGCTCAGGGAGGGGCTGGCGATGGAGGGAAGGAACACCCCTTGGAGATTCCTCCCCCTTGAGCTTGGAAAGTTCTGGAAAGGGGGATGGAGCAGGAGATGTCACTTCCTGATGTATGACAAGGAGCCTGACCAATCTACAGTCTGGATTGGCAGGGGGCAGGCCTCCTTAAATACAGCAATCTGCCAGCAGGGGGGAGGAAAGTTCGGGTGGAAGAGTGAGGATGTAGTGAGGAGCAGGCCTCGCCCGGGAGGGGTTCCCCCTTCGGGGGGGGGGGGGGGGTTGAACCTGAGGCCTGGGGCTTGGGTGCGGCCGGGAGCGGGAGTCGGCTTCTGGAGCGGCACAGGAGAAGCAGGAGAGCAGTTGAGGTCTACATGGGAAGAGACTCTTTAAAGGAATCCACCATAAAGGCGGTGAGTGGCGGCCCCTGAGAGTTGGAGGACATGGCTGGGACAGTCTGGAGGAGAGAGAGCAGTCTGTGGAATCCAGGAGGAAGCAACCAAGGGGAAGGAGAGCCATTAGACCGCAGTGACCTCCCTTGTGGAGGCTGAACCCTCCACCATATTGTGTCCCACTCCATGCCAGAGGCCTCCACACTTGTTAGAACAGTGACTCTCCTGCAGAGGCTGTACCCTCCGCCATATTGTGTCCCACTCCATGCCAGAGGCCTCCACACTTGTTAGAACAGTGACCCTCCTGCAGAGGCTGTACCCTCTGCAATATTGTGCCCCACTCCATGCCAGAGGCCCCTACTCTTGTTAGAACAGTGACCGTCCTGCTGAAGCTGTACCCTCCACCATATTGTGCCCCACTCCATGCCAGAGGCCTCCACACTTGCTAGAACAGTGACTCTCCTGCAGAGGCTGTACCCTCCTCCATATTGTGCCCCACTCCATGCCAGAGGCCTCCACACTTGTTAGAACAGTGACCCTCCTGCAGAGGCTGAACCCTCCGCCATATTGTGCCCAACTCCATGCCAGAGGCATCCACACTTTTTAGAACAGTGACCCTCCTGCCGAGGCTGTACCCTCCGCCATATTGTGCCCCACTCCATGCCAGAGGCCTCCACACTTGTTAGAATAGTGGCCCTCCTGCAGAGGCTGTACCCTCCGCAATATTGTGCCCCACTCCATGCCAGAGGCCCCCACACTTGTTAGAACAGTGACCGTCCTGCTGAAGCTGTACCCTCTGCCATATTGTGCCCCACTCCATGACAGAGGCCTCCACGGTTGTTAGAACAGTGACCCTACTGCTGAGGCTGTACCCTCCGCCATATTGTGCCCCACTTAAGGTTGCCACCTCATACATTTAAAACTGAACACATATTAATTACACAGGTTCTATGGCTGATTAAGGTGGTAATTAAACTCACTTGGTGCTTTATCTGCATTAAATTAGCCTCAGAACTTATTAATGTGTGTTTTGGTTTAAAGAGGTGAGGTGGCAATCCTAGCCCCACTCCATGCCAGAGCTCCCCACATTTGCTAGAACAGTGACCCTCCTGTGGAGTCTGTGCCATGCACTATATTGTGACCCACTCCATGCCAGAGGCCTCCACATTTGCTAGAACAGTGACCCTCCTGCGGAGGCTGTGCCATCCGCTATATTGTGACCCACTCCATGCCAGAGGCCTCCACACTTGTTAGAAGAGTGACTCTCCTGCAGAGGCTGTATCCTCCGCCATATTGTGCCCCACTCCATGCCAGAGGCCTCCACACTTGTTAGAAGAGTGACTCTCCGGCAGAGGCTGTACCCTCCGCCATATTGTGCCCCACTCCATGCCAGAGGCCTCCACACTTGTTAGAACAGTGACCCTCCTGCTGAAGCTGTACCCTCCGCCATTCTGTGCCCCACTTAGGGTTGCCCCTTCATCCCTTTAAAACTGAACACATAATAATTACACGGGTTCTGTGGCTGATTAAGGTGGTAATTAAATTCACTTGGTGCCTTATCTGCTTTAAATTGGCCTCAGAACTTATTAATGTGTGTTTGGGTTTAAAGGGGTGAGGTGGCAATCCTAGCCCCACTCCATGCCAGAGGCCCCCACTCTTGCTAGAACATTGACCCTCCTGTTGAGGCTATACCCTCCATCATATTGTGCCCCACTTAGGGTTGCCTCCTCATCCCTTTAAAACCGAACACATAATAATTACACGGGTTCTGTGGCTGAACCCGATGCTTGCTTCTGGGTGATCAGTTGTGTTGCTTTTGGAGTCTGTTGTTGCTAGGGTGGATCTACAGTACTGTTGCTGGGGGCTATTGTTGCTGAGGAGAACTGTTGATGCTAGGGTGGATCTGCACTATTGTTGCTGGGGGGTATTTTGTTCTGGGGGGTCTATTGCTGCTGGGAATTCCTATTGTTGCTGGGGGCCTGTTGTTACTGGGGATCTATTGTTGGTGGGGCTTATTGTTTCTGGGGAGATCTATTGTTGCTAGGGTGGATCTACAGTATTGTTGCTGGGGGGGTATTTTGTTGTGGGGGGGGGGGGGTCTAGTGTTGCTAGGAGTTTCTATTGTTCAAGAGACAAAAGCGTAGCCCCTGGAAGTCACACAGCTGGGGGATCTATTGTTGTTGGGGTGGATTTACTGTTGATGGGCAGATCTATTGCTTCTGGGGGTCTTTTGTGGTTGGTATTAGTCTATTATTGCTGGGGGGGTCTATTATTGTTGGGATTAGTCTGTTGTTGCTGGGGGGGGGGGGGGGTCTATTATTGCTGAAGAGTATATTGTTGCTGGCTGCAGCCAACCAATTTTACTGCTTTTCTTTAGCAAATTACATACAAACCACTTAGTACCAAAAAACAATACTTGGCTCTGTATTCTCTAAAAGAGGTGGCACTGGTAGGAGGGTAAGGGGTGAAACCAAGGGATGTTGCTAGGAGGTGGGCAGGGGTGGAGGTGTAGTGTCCCCATAGTATAGGTGCTTTACTTTTGTAGATTTTTGATAGGAAAGGAAAAACCTAGTCAAGCCTGACTGTAGGTGCAGGCCTGAATGTTTTGATCTGAGCTAGGGGAGTAGCTCAGGGAGGGGCTGGCGATGGAGGGAAGGAACACCCCTTGGAGATTCCTCCCCCTTGAGCTTAGAAAGTTCTGGAAAGGGGGATGGAGCAGGAGATGTCACTTCCTGATGTATGACAAGGAGCCTGACCAATCTACAGTCTGGATTGGCAGGGGGCAGGCCTCCTTAAATACAGCAATCTGCCAGCAGGGGGGAGGAAAGTTCGGGTGGAAGAGTGAGGATGTAGTGAGGAGCAGGCCTCGTCCGGGAGGGGTTCCCCCTTCTGGGGGGGGGGGGTTGAACCTGAGGCCTGGGGCTTGGGTGCGGCCGGGAGCGGGAGTCGGCTTCTGGAGCGGCACAGGAGAAGCAGGAGAGCAGTTGAGGTCTACATGGGAAGAGACTCTTTAAAGGAATCCACCATAAAGGCGGTGAGTGGCGGCCCCTGAGAGTTGGAGGACATGGCTGGGACAGTCTGGGGGAGAGAGAGAGAGCAGTCTGTGGAATCCAGGAGGAACCAACCAAGGGGAAGGAGAGCTATTAGACCGCAGGACCGACCGGATGGGTCTGAAGGATGGGCTGGGAGTAGTAGTTCATCCAAAAGCCCGGCTAGCACCAACGTACTTTTCTACTAAAGAGAGGCTGTATGGTTTCAGTGAGAGAAACCTACAGCTCTTACCAACAAAGAGTGGCTCTGAGCAGGGCCGTCTTAATAGCACCTGCCAGAATTTAAACACCTACTCAAGAATTAAACTATAAATAGTTGATAGAATTCAACATATATTCATTAGTACTTTCATTAAAACCGATTGTAAACAATAGGAAAACATGCCATAAATCAAAGACTAATCAACACAAAGGGCACAGTACTGGGGGAGTCAGGAGGGCACAGTACTGGGATCAGGAGGGCACGGCACAGGCTCTGGGATCAGGGGGGCACAGTACTGGGATCAGGAGGGCACGGCACAGGCTCTGGGATGCGTCCCGAGACACAGCCATCCCAGGACAGCTTAGTAAAAAGCGTGACTGTCCCGGCAGATCTGGGACAGTTGAAAAGTATGATGTAATGCAAGATTATCATGGGGCCCCCATACATCTGGGGCCCCTGGGCAATGCCCAGGGGTGCCCATGCATTAAAACAGCCCTGGTTCTGAGGCCTTGCCAGCGGCTGCAGCAGGCCTCACCATGTGCTAGCTGTGGTGAAGAAGAAGTATTGTAGAAGTCTGATAAATCAAAACCCCTAAATAAAACAACAAAAACAAAGTACCGGCCTGTTCAGTGACTTTGGATGGGTGGAATTCATGTGATTGAGGGCAGCAGGCTGGTGGACCACAACTTTCAGCCACTCTTAAGGGAGAGCACATGGCTACAGAGGCAAATGGTAAACCAGAAGGGGGCAGTACCTGCACCTATTCTCTGAGAAAAAAAGACCTGCAAAGAGTAATAGGAGTTAACTGATTCCCCCACTGACAGCTGAAATCAGAGGCGGCTCTAGGCTTTGTGAGGTCTTAGGCAAAACTTAGACATGAGGCCCCACTTACGCCCATAATGGGAAAAATAAGCTCCAGAGCTACAGAAGTTTAAGGTTATGTGAGAGGTGAGTGTGATGGGGCTCTTGCCTGCGCACAGCAGCGTTACGGTGACCTATCACCTCTAGAATAAAGTCACGCTGCAGAGGTGTAACTAGAACCTTCGGGGCCCCAGTGCAAACAAACATGATGTGCCCCCCGACCCAAGCCCAGGACCCTTTATTATGGTCTCACAGCGGGACCCTTTCATATGTTCTTTCTGCAGGCCCCCTTCCTGCCCTTACATTAGAATCCCAGTATTCCCAGAGCCCCCTTTATATCAGAGTTCTTACAGTAAATCAGTCCACAGGGTTTGCCTTACAGCGGACCCTGTTGTAAAGTGGAACTCTGCAGACCCTGATGTAATGGGAAATCTAGTGTGAAGGGAAACCCTGGTGTAAGAGGTTCTCTGGTTTACATCAGAGTTTGCAGATTTCCTCCTTACATCAGAGCTTGCAGAGTTCCCCTTGCACTATAACTGTAAGGGGGAACTCTGTGAACTCTGATGTAAGCGGGAACTCTGTGAACTTTGATGTAAGAGGGGCTCTGGTGACCAGACAACCTCTTACACCACAGTTCCCCTTTAAATCCAGAGTCCACAGCATTGCCCCTTACATCAGGGTCCACGGAGTTCCCCTTTACACCAGAGGCTGCAGAGTGAAGACACTAAGGTAAAGGGGTTCACTGATGTAAGAGGGGAGTTAGGACACTGATATAAGGGGGGCCCTTTATATCAGTGACCCCCTTCTTACCTTAGGGTCTCCACTCGCCCCTTCCATCTGTGACCCCCAATAGAGTGACTGACTGTGTCACACACTAACCTGTAATTGCCTGCAGGCTTAGATCCCTCTCTCCCTTGCAGATGCTTTCAAATTTGCTGGAATGGCAGTAAGCACCATGATGTCACTATGCACTTGACCTGCGGCCCTCCAACCCCCCCCCCTCTCAAGGCAATCCCCGCTGAGCCGAACTCAGCTGATAACTAATCGGCTGGCTCCAGAACTGCGCATGCGCATGGGGGGGCACTTCGGTAAGACAGGGCTCTTAACGCTGCCTGGGCACAGCAGCATTAAGGTCCCCTGTTCTTCAAAAGTGGGGTAATGCGTTAGGGAAATTAGGCGGCCGCGAGGCCCGGTGAGCGGGAAGCCTTAGGCGACCACCTAATTTGCCTAATTAAAGAGCTGCCTCTGCCTGAAATGTAAAAAGAAAAAAAAGCTGTCAATTATCAGTTACTATGGAGTGGGGGTCGCCACGGCCTTAACAGCCGATGACTCATTAAGCTGTCAGTGGGGTTCCCCTGTTGATAGCTGAAGTGTTAAAGAAGTCCCGACAATTGGAGCTGTCAAAAAAAAAAAAAAAAATCAGCCGGGCAATGTTTATCAACAACATCGCTCAGCCGCTGAAACAGAAAGATAAAAAGAAACATTGTTTCTTTTTTTGTATCTTTCTGTTTCTTCACTAACAGATCACAGGGATGAACTTTGGTCTGCAGATGAAGTCAGTTTAAAGCAACCTGTCAGGTAAAAAAAAAACATTCCTCTGTTTAACCCCTTATTAACCCTTAATTTTCTCTAATCAGCCTTAATTAACTCCTTATTCCCTTCCATTTAATTATTAATTTCCTGCTGCTTTTTTTTTGTTCACTTCTATTTTATAAACTATTAATAACACTTTATCTGGGAGGGTAAAAAAATATAAAAGGTGACGCTCCTTCAGATTGCTGGAACTCTATATAAAAGTGTTCAATTTTCTGATCCCCTAATGCGTCTTAAATGACCGTGAACCTATCAAAGGGTCTCGGAGAAACAACAAGACCCCCCCGAAGAACAAAACAGGTGTCCTCTTCACTCTCCCTGCTACAGACGGCATCAGATTTCTCCATCCGTCATGCAGCCCTTGTATGTGGACTTGGCCCCGGGCCAAAAATCATAGAAAATACTAACAGGGGAAGGAGATGGAAGGAAATAAAGTGTCCGAGACCGGCGTGTAACATTGTATACATTATTTACAGGACTTTAAGGCTCCATTCACAGCTGGTGATATGAAACACAGATTTTTTTTCTGGTTTGTGCGTTTTTTACTGCACGTTTGCTTCCTGCGTTTGGTGTGCCATTAGCAATAAAGGCAGCGCAAGCACAACAGGCGTTTTTCGAGCATTCCAGGGATGCACCTGGGGACCCGCATTTCTGTGTGTATTTCCAGAGCGCACAGATGTGAATGCAGTCGCCATACTGCAGCCCAGGGACCAGATGTGGCCCTTTGCTTGCCTTTATCGGGTCCATGGGGCACTATTCCCTCCCAATGACACCAATGATGGGGCACTATTTCTCCCACTGACACCAATGATGGGGCACTATTCCTCCCACTGACACCAATGATGAGGCACTATTTCTCCCACTGATACCAATGCTGAAGCACTATTCCTCCCACTGACAACAATGATGGGGCACTATTCCTTCCACTGATACCAATGATGGGACACTATTCCTCCCACCGATACCAATGGTGAAGCACTATTCCTCCCATTGATACCAATGATGGGACAATATTCCTTCCACTGATACCAATGATGGGGCACTATTCCTCCCACTGATACCAATGATGGGGCACTATTCCTCCCACTGATACCAATGATGGGACACTATTCCTCCCACCGATACCAATGGTGAAGCACTATTTCTCCCATTGATACCAATGGTGAAGCACTATTCCTCCCACTGACACCAATGATGAGGCACTATTTCTCCCACTGACAACAATGATGGGGCACTATTCCTCCCACTGACACCAATGATGGGGCACTATTCCTCCCACTGATACCAATGATGGGACACTATTCCTTCCACTGATACCAATGGTGAAGCACTATTCCTCCCATTAATACCAATGATGAGGCACTATTTCTCCCACTGACACCAATGATGGGGCACTATTCCTCCCACTGATACCAATGATGGGGTACTATTCCTCCCACTGATATCAACGATAGGGTACTATTCCTCCCACTGATGCCAATGATAGGGCACTATTCCTCCCACGGATACCAATGATGGGGCACTATTTCTCCCACTAATACCAATGATGGGGCACTATTCCTCTCACTGATACCAATGATGGGGCGCTATTCCTCCCACTGATACCAATGAGGGGACACTATTCCTCCCACTGATATCAACGATAGGGCACTATTTCTTCCACAGATACCAATGATGGGGCATTATTCCTCCCACTGACACCAATGATGGGGCACTATTCCTCCCACTGACACCAATGATGGAGCACTATTCCTCCCACTGACACCAATGATGAGGCACTATTTCTCCCACTGATACCAATGCTGAAGCACTATTCCTCCCACTGACACCAATGATGAGGCACTATTTCTCCCACTGATACCAATGCTGAAGCACTATTCCTCCCACTGACACCAATGATGAGGCACTATTTCTCCCACTGATACCAATGCTGAAGCACTATTCCTCCCACTGACACCAATGATGAGGCACTATTTCTCCCACTGACACCAATGATGGGGCACTATTCCTCCCACTGATACCAATGATGGGGTACTATTCCTCCCACTGATATCAACGATAGGGTACTATTCCTCCCACTGATGCCAATGATAGGGCACTAGTCCTCCCACGGATACCAATGATGGGGCACTATTTCTCCCACTAATACCAATGATGGGGCACTATTCCTCTCACTGATACCAATGATGGGGCGCTATTCCTCCCACTGATACCAATGAGGGGACACTATTCCTCCCACTGATATCAACGATAGGGCACTATTTCTTCCACAGATACCAATGATGGGGCATTATTCCTCCCACTGACACCAATGATGGGGCACTATTCCTCCCACTGACACCAATGATGAGGCACTATTTCTCCCACTGAAGCCAATGATGAAGCACTATTCCTCCCACTGACACCAATGATGGGGCACTATTCCTCCCACTGACACCAATGATGGGGCACTATTCCTCCCACTGATACCAATGATGGGACACTATTCCTTCCACTGATACCAATGATGGGGCACTATTCCTCCCACTGATACCAATGATGGGACACTATACCCCCCACCGATACCAATGGTGAAGCACTATTCCTCCCATTGATACCAATGATGAAGCACTATTCCTCCCACTGACACCAATGATGGGGCACTATTCCTCCCACTGACACCAATGATGGGGCACTATTCCTCCCACTGATACCAATGATGGGACACTATTCCTTCCACTGATACCAATGATGGGGCACTATTCCTCCCACTGATACCAATGATGGGGTACTATTCCTCCCACTGATACCAATGATGGGACACTATTCCTCCCACCGATACCAATGGTGAAGCACTATTCCTCCCATTGATACCAATGATGAAACACTATTCCTCCCACTGACACCAATGATGGGGCACTATTCCTCCCACTGACACCAATGATGGGGCACTATTCCTCCCACTGATACCAATGATGGGACACTATTCCTTCCACTGATACCAATGATGGGGCACTATTCCTCCCACTGATACCAATGATGGGGTACTATTCCTCCCACTGATACCAATGATGGGACACTATTCCTCCCACCGATACCAATGGTGAAGCACTATTCCTCCCATTGATACCAATGATGAAGCACTATTCCTCCCACTGACACCAATGATGGGGCACTATTCCTCCCACTGACACCAATGATGGGGCACTATTCCTCCCACTGATACCAATGATGGGACACTATTCCTTCCACTGATACCAATGGTGAAGCACTATTCCTCCCATTGATACCAATGATGAGGCACTATTTCTCCCACTGACACCAATGATGGGGCACTATTGCTCCCACTGATACCAATGATGGGGTAATATTCCTCCCACTGATGCCAATGATAGGGCACTATTCCTCCCACGGATACCAATGATGGGGCACTATTTCTCCCACTAATACCAATGACGGGGCACTATTCTTCCCACTGATATCAACGATAGAGCACTATTCCTCTCACTGATACCAATGATGGGGCACTATTCCTCCCACTGATACCAATCAGGGGACACTATTCCTCCCACTGATATCAACGATAGGGCACTATTTCTTCCACAGATACCAATGATAGGGCACTATTCCTCCCACTAATACCAATGATGAGGCATTATTTCTCCCGCTGATCCAAATGATGGGGCACTATTCCCCCCACTGACACCAATGATGTGGCACTATTCCTCCCACTGACACCAATGATGAGGCACTATTCCTCCCACTGATACCAATGATGGGGTACTATTCTTCCCACTGATGCCAATGATAGGGCACTATTCCTCCCACTAATACCAATGATGGGGTACTATTCTTCCCACTGATGCCAACGATAGAGCACTATTATTTTAAAGCACAACAAATGTATGGCTCCGAACGCCAACACCCTGTAGTGCAACAGCGCTAATCCATACAAAAAGCAGTCCATGTAAAGATGCACACAGAGAATAAAGGGTGGTCACAGTTCCAGAGAGAGCCAGGAATCTTGTAGAACAGATAGTGGATAAAGAAGCAGGATCCGGTCACCCAGAAACTCATACGACACCCCGTGTAGCATGTGAGTCTACAGTCTGCTTACCAGAGATCAGACTGATAAGGACCTGTTGTTATACTCCAAATATGCTGCCTGGTGTCACCACTTCAAAACCTTCCACTAATTTTCGTGCCAATACTCCCCATCGATGTTAGCCGGTCATAGGAGAAAAGACACATTCCATAGCGTAATCTCGTAAAACTATGTACTTTATTGTTATCCCCCCTTATAAAATTCCACTTACAAACATAAAGTAAACAATCGCAGATAAATGGCTTAAAATATCATTGCCGTCTCACCGCTCCACACCAGGACCCGGCGTGTGTCTTCCTGTCTTTCCGCGTACTGGAGCGCAGACGTCACTACCTGTCGTGGGGTCACGTCCTGACGCGTTTCGTCATCACGACTTCTACGGAGGGTGTGACCCCACGGTCAGCTCATCGCAATATAAACACTCAAGGCTAAGGGGACGGAATGCTGTCTCCGCCCAACATAACGTAACCAAATACTATGGGCTTATATATGCCCAGAGATTTTTTACCTTTTTCTCTGTAACCAAATACTATTTACCGCTGCACAATGTACTATGGGATCAATACATGTCTTAACCCACTCCTAGGGGCATCGGTATTATTAGTCCCTTCCTTTTCAGGCTATATACAGCGGCCATCAATATTTCTTATTGAGGCGGGCAGCTCACCATCCCCTGATACCTTCAGTCTTGTTACAAGATCACAACCATTTACAGTGTTGCATCTATATTTTACTTTTCCGCTATCTGATTATCATTTTCTTTATATGCAGCTTCTAACATTCCATCATTAATATGCTATGGAGCATTACTTATCAGAGTTATACCGCCTTATGTTCTAATTTGTTCCACTTCTTCACTCTTAATCTAATATAAACTAAGCTATTGTACAGAACATGAGTAAAAATATATATAAAAATATTAAAATTATTATGTATAAAATTATTATGTATAAAATTATTATGTATACTGGTAAGGCACATATGGTTATATCCATCGTTATGATAGAATGATCCATGTTTCCCTTACTAATTCTAGGGAAAACAACCTCTGCACTCATCTATGTGATGATTAATTATATCACCGATATTACAATCCCTTATCTATGACTATCTGGAAACATGACCCGATCATTAACTCTAAAAACATTCGGTTAGGACCAGAATAAGTACAACATCTCCACTTCCTTGGAGATGTTCTCCAATGTAATCTAATAGTACCTAAGATTATAACATATAACCCTTTAATCCGTCACAACCTAACATCTAATATTGCAGACAATTAATGGTACGAATGTTATGCCACTACTCATTTACATTCCTTCTAGATTATATGTATTCCAACCTGGTTAGTATATTTGATTATGTATCTTCTGGTCACCCACTAACGTCTCTCAATCTCTTGCTATTATCAGTAATCACTAATAAAGCAATTTAGGTCCATTTCTATATTTAGGCCTTTAGGTTCCAAACTCTCTGTGAGATTTTGAGATTCCATTTTAGAGATTTCTCTGACTTTATTCACTCCTCGCCATGCAGGTTCTAATTTCTCTATGCCCCAAAATTTCAAACATTGGGCATTATGTCAAAGGGATGATATTCCCTATGAACAAGAGATATTCCTTAGAAATGTGCTAGACTTTTGTCTAGCACATAATTACTTTTGGTTTCAGGGTCAATTCTTTTCCCAAAAGATTGGCGTGGCGATGGGTGCGAAATTTGCGCCCAGCCTCGCCAATCTTTTTATGGCCGAATGGGAGGACAAAGAAATATTTGGTAAACCTAGAAAGGAGCTCCGCCTATACAGGAGGTACATTGATGACCTCCTGTTTGTGTGGGAGGGTACCGAAGAAACATTAGTGGCGTTCCTTAATAATTTAAATAATAACTCCAAAAACATTGTGTTAACATCTAATTACAGTCGAGATAAAGTAAACTTCTTAGACCTGAACATATATAGAAAAGGTAATAAATTTGAGACAACTGTATATTTTAAGGCCACAGATAGAAATAGCTACCTCCCATTGACAAGTGGACACCACCCCACTTGGTTACGCAATATCCCTAAAGGACAGTTTATGCGGGTGAAAAGGAATTGCACCAGTGAGGTTGAATACGTAGAACAGGCCCAAATAATCAAACAGAGGTTCATAGCCAAAGGTTATAAACCGGAAGGTTTGGACTCCACTATAGAGGAAATATGTGATATACCTAGAGATACCCTTTTACAGGATAAAGAAAGTGTACCTGGCGATTTAGATAATCATCAGCTGTATTTTTCAACTAATTTCCACTCACAATATAAGGAGATTGAAAAGATCTTTCAATCCCATTGGCACGTTTTGACAATGGATAAAACTTTAAGTAAGATATTACCATCGGCACCAAAGTTTATTTATAGGAAGGCTCCTAATATAGGGGATAGAATAGTGAAAAAAATCTTAGATCCACCTAGTAAACAAGCTTCCTTTTTTGATTACGATGGCTTTTATGCATGCAAAAAGTGTAGAGCCTGTAACGAGATAAAAGAACCAGTAAGAAGATTAAAAGAGTTTGTGGCTCCCACCAATAATAAAAGCTTTCGAATTAAGCAGTTTATAACTTGTAATACGAACTATGTGGTTTATGCTCTGATGTGCTCTTGCATCTGTATATAGGAAGGACTAAACGGAAGCTAAAAGTAAGGATTGCGGAGCACATACAGAATATCAAACAGGGTTATAGGGAACACAGTGTCTCTCTACATTATAGGTTAGTACATAATAGGAACCCGGCCTGTTTGAAATTTTGGGGCATAGAGAAATTAGAACCTGCATGGCGAGGAGTGAATAAAGTCAGAGAAATCTCTAAAATGGAAACCAAATGGTTATATCTCACAGAGAGATTGGAACCTAAAGGCCTAAATATAGAAATGGACCTAAATTGCTTTATTAGTGATTACTGATAATAGCAAGAGATTGAGAGACGTTAGTGGGTGACCAGAAGATACATAATCAAATATACTAACCAGGTTGGAATACATATAATCTAGAAGGAATGTAAATGAGTAGTGGCATAACATTCGTACCATTAATTGTCTGCAATATTAGATGTTAGGTTGTGACGGATTAAAGGGTTATATGTTATAATCTTAGGTACTATTAGATTACATTGGAGAACATCTCCAAGGAAGTGGAGATGTTGTACTTATTCTGGTCCTAACCGAATGTTTTTAGAGTTAATGATCGGGTCATGTTTCCAGATAGTCATAGATAAGGGATTGTAATATCGGTGATATAATTAATCATCACATAGATGAGTGCAGAGGTTGTTTTCCCTAGAATTAGTAAGGGAAACATGGATCATTCTATCATAACGATGGATATAACCATAGGTGACTTACCAGTATACATAATAATTTTATACATAATAATTTTATACATAATAATTTTAATATTTTTATATATATTTTTACTCATGTTCTGTACAATAGCTTAGTTTATATTAGATTAAGAGTGAAGAAGTGGAACAAATTAGAACATAAGGCGGTATAACTCTGATAAGTAATGCTCCATAGCATATTAATGATGGAATGTTAGAAGCTGCATATAAAGAAAATGATAATCAGATAGCGGAAAAGTAAAATATAGATGCAACACTGTAAATGGTTATGATCTTGTAACAAGACTGAAGGTATCAGGGGATGGTGAGCTGCCCGCCTCAATAAGAAATATTGATGGCCGCTGTATATAGCCTGAAAAGGAAGGGACTAATAATACCGATGCCCCTAGGAGTGGGTTAAGACATATATTGATCCCATAGTACATTGTGCAGCGGTAAATAGTATTTGGTTACAGAGAAAAAGGTAAAAAATCTCTGGGCATATATAAGCCCATAGTCAGTGTTGCCAACCTACCAGATTGAAATTTACTGATACGACACCCAAAATTTACTGGCACAGCCAAGTTTTTACTGGCATTTTACAAAAGTTACAAAATTACAGTTTTCAATTCAAATTTCAGTATTTAGGCTATAAGCAAGTACACCGTGCAAATAACAATGTGATTTAAGGTAGATAGCAAGGTAAAAAAAACATATTTCTGTTATTTTCAATATAATAAGAGCAGATTATTTAGTCCATCAGTTTTGTCACCC
The DNA here is from genome assembly GCA_018402905.1 of Glandirana rugosa. Lineage (NCBI taxonomy): Eukaryota > Metazoa > Chordata > Amphibia > Anura > Ranidae > Glandirana > Glandirana rugosa. Next base: position 281,029 of record BLSH010106274.1, read on the forward strand.
TGGTCAAATTGTAGAGATTTCCCCTTAATTTCTGTTCCATAACCACCACAGAAAGTGAGGTGAAATCCCTGGTAGCCACAAGGATCACCAGAATTTATGTCCCCACTTCTAAAGACCTCCTGTCTCCATCACCTCCTGTTTTTATTCCTCCGGTCTCCATCCCTCCATCACCCCTCATCTCCATCACACCAACCCCCCGGGGTCTCCATCCCTCCATCACCTCTTGTCTCCATCACCCAATGCTCCCCCCCCATCACTTCCTGTCACCATCCCTCCATCTCCAACACACCATCCCCATCACCTCCTGTTTCCATTACACCATCCTTCCATTACCTCCTGCAGTTATCCAGTGCACACCGCACTCATACAGTGCACACTGCACTCATACAGTGCACACTCACACTAAGAGAGAGAGGGACTCCTGCAGCCTGGCTGGCGGCTGTCTGTCAGAGTGAGCAGAGACAGTGTGGGTGTCAAGCAGTCACACACTCACTGTCCTGACTCTTTTGGATGGCTTGAAGAGGAAGCTACTGCACTCACCACTGTCACCAGGAGGGCTGCAAGGTCAACCAGAGCAGTGAGGCAGGCAGGAATCAGGAGGATCCATCCATCCAGAGTGTCTCGGGTGGTCAGGTGCTGGCTGGCGGTGGTGTGGCGGGAAAATACAGTAACCTCATTTGAGGGCGGATGGGCTGGGCAGTGGCGCTAGCTGGCAGCAGGAGGAGTGCTCATCCAACTCGTCCCAGGGTTAGGATCGGATCTTCTCACTCGCCGCTCAGGAATTTCCGTAATTATACATGCACAGCTCTGACCGGAGCCGATGGCCACCATTTTTACTGGCACTTTTCGGCTGCTACGGACTTTTACGGACACCCAAAAAACTGCCCTGTTTTTACTGGTTGTCCGTAAATTTACGGACGGTTGCCAACACTGCCCATAGTATTTGGTTACGTTATGTTGGGCGGAGACAGCATTCCCTCCCCTTAGCCTTGAGTGTTTATATTGCGATGAGCTGACCGTGGGGTCACGCCCTCCGTAGAAGTCGTGATGACGAAACGCGTCAGGGCGTGACCCCACGACAGGTAAGACAGGAAGACACACGCCGGGTCCTGGTGTGGAGCGGTGAGACGGCAATGATATTTTAAGCCATTTATCTGCGATTGTTTACTTTATGTTTGTAAGTGGAATTTTATAAGGGGGGATAACAATAAAGTACATAGTTTTACGAGATTACGCTATGGACTGTGTCTTTTCTCCTATGACCGGCTAACATCGATGGGGAGTATCGGCACGAAAATTAGTGGAAGGTTTTGAAGTGGTGACACCAGGCAGCATATTTGGAGTATAACAACAGGTCCTTATCAGTCTGATCTCTGGTAAGCAGACTGTAGACTCGCATGCTACACGGGGTGTCGTATGAGTTTCTGGGTGACCGGATCCTGCTTCTTTATCCACTATCTGTTCTACAAGATTCCTGGCTCTCTCTGGAACTGTGACCACCCTTTATTCTCTGTGTGCATCTTTACATGGACTGCTTTTTGTATGGACTTTATTAGCGCTGTTGCACTACAGGGTGTTGGCGTTCGGAGCCATACATTTGTTGTGCTTTAAAATAATTTGATTGTTATATTGCAAACGGCAGCTTTTTAAGGTCCTGATCCAAAGAGGACTGGCCCCTTTGATAATCCTAGAGCTCCAGACTTGCGCCGATTGGTGTGCCGACAGATAGGGCCTTAGAGAGACATTACCAATTTTTATTCGATAGAGCACTATTCCTCCCACTGATACCAATGACGGGGCACTATTCCTCCCACTAATACCAATGATGGGGTACTATTCTTCCCACTGATGCCAACGATAGAGCACTATTCCTCCCACTGATACCAATGATGGGGCACTATTCCTCCCACTGATACCAACAATAGGGCACTATTCCTCCCACTGATAGGTAGTAACCATAGTCACCCTCCTTATCACGGGATAACAACCATAGTCACCCTCC